>JABAYD010013430.1:0-17475 GCA_014822095.1 Diplotaxis tenuifolia
TTTAACTACAAAGGATCATATCCTTGAACTGTTTTTTCTATTGTGTAATATTAGATTATGGGTTTTACATCAAATGGTAGATTGAAAACATCCTTCAATATACTATGGTGAGCAATTTAATACTTTTTCTCTAATATATTTTTTGAATTTTTTTTTGACATATATAATCTTTTTTAGAATTGTTCTGAAGTGTTTTTTTTTTGTGTTCTTCAAGTTAATATATACAACCATCTATGTAAACAAAATATTCTGTTAATACTAGTATTATTATATTTTGTACTTCACCACCAGAACAATTCCATATATATTTTCAAACATGATTGAATTTTTAAATTTAAAATATATGAACCATTTATATTTGGATAGTAAAATATACTAGTTCATTAAACAATATATATAATTCATGTTAGAAACAATGATATAATTTATGACGTTAGTCTTAAGTAAAAATTATTATATACTAAATGTGATTAATAGTCTAACACATCAAAGAATGAATTTTTGCAAAAATCACCCTTCATTGTATTTAAGATCATACTTTAGGTAGTATTTTATTAGGTATATACTAACAATACTACAAAAATGGGCATCTATCACAAACGGATATAACTATAAGTACAATATATGTGATGGTGATGCTTCCATAAGGCAAAATTACCATTCCAATTCAGCAAATTTAGTTTTGTAGATGTTTATTGTTGGATAGATTTTTTGCAACGAACTATCGCTAGCTAATATGTTGCTATTTAGCTAAGAAACATCAACATACCTGATACCTCATTCAAGCTAAGTAGCTACGGACCTCTATGCGCTAGCTACGAAAGTTATAAAATTTTAGTTTGTCATTGTCCGTTGCTAATTTTGTAGCTAATGTTTATGGCTACGGAATATCCGTCGCATGTATTTTGCTATGTATAAGAATTATTGTAAGGTTAGCGACTGATTACCTATTGCTATTGTAGTAAAAAATCAGTATTTTCTTGCAGTGGCACGCATAATTTCCGCCAAGGGAAAGTGTTCTTAACATTGCAGTGATGCTCATTATGGAAAGTACTAAATATACTTGGTTCTCAAGTTTTACTCACTTCTCAAGTTAGGCTTTATCTCAAAGCTATTCTACCTCTAAATAAATGACTATTTACTCAAGGAATAATATAGACAGTTCTTTCTCCTTTTACTTATAACATGTTGCAAGTAAAAAACAATAGATACATAATGGATTAATTTAAAAGTTATTGAAGTGTTTTGATGATGTGTGGCTTCTAAGCTTACCAATTAACTCCTAAAAAAATTGTAAAGAAAAACAATATTGTTTCCAGTAAACAGTTGTTATATTTCACCCAACGGAAAAAAAATATTATATCTTTCATTTTATCTCTTTTTGTTACATATAGTTTCAAAGAAAAATAAGTAGAATACATAGCTCATCTTGTTCATTTGGATTCAAGGATAGTCGTAATCCAATAAACGATTAGACAGTGTAGTGTTGTTGCATGGTATCGATGTCAAGCCCCTTAAGCTTTACTACAGATTCAACGTGGCCTTTGAGAGTGTGAAGCTCCCGCAGCCTACAAACCAGTCACGACAATTTATTATTTTGGTTGATCCATTCATTTTATCTTCACATCAATTAGAAAACAACAATTAATTTGGTTACCTAGCCACTTCAGCACGCCTTTTGGCCTGCTCTGCTATTTCAGAGAGCTCGTGGTTTTTGTCATGGAACATTGCGTCAGGTGGTGGTAAGCCATGAAGTGTGCGTTGAGCTAATGCCCATTGAGCTTCCCTCTCTCCTCTGCCATAATCTTTCTTTGTTGTGAAAGCTGTCTGAAAAAATACATGTATATATGAATATCAGAAGCTCCATTGGTTTACATAATTTTAATTCTTTTGTGAACTTTTCTTACTTTCTGTTGGATCATATTATCCCATGCTTTGCCAGTGAGAGAGTAACGGATGATGAACTTGAGAATATCAAGTGGAATGTAAGTAATGATACTGTATAACCATATGACTCCAGCCCATTCCCAACCACAACCTAGGATCCTTGCGAATTCCCAGTTTGCATACACGGCGATCAATGTAGCAACCTTATTCATTGAACCAAATCAACATAAGTTTCATATACCAATTTTAAAATGTAGATCGAAATGGAGAGTAATATGGTAACAAAATATTTTCTGACCAATTGTGCTACAATGAAGGCTACCGCGAGCAAGAAACCAGGCCGCTCAACGAATGACCAACTTCTTGATCTGGTGACAAATATAAGTGCTTGGCTTATGATGCTCACTTGAAGGTATAAAGCTGCCATAAGCTCCTCCTCATTACCTTGAATGGACCTCACCCCAAATGTTTTCTGAAATTTTATAATAAAAAGGTAATTCCAGCAACATAGTATTATTGATATCACATATCTGTTTACTACTTACACTGAAGAAATTAGTATCGTGAGCTAGCCAGAAAAATAGCACTGTCGTAAGAGCCATGTAGGTTCCTAGAACAACACCCGTTGCAAAAATCTCATTGAGCTTCCATGAATCAGGTACTGGAGAAGGTTTAACCCTGTCCTTAGATATTGTCATAATTGTTCCATCATTTAGGATTGCAATAATCAAAACCATGAAAGGTGCAAAATCAAATCTCCATATCAGAGCCACAAGCATGAAGCCTAAAACAATACGAATTGTGATAGACACAGCATAGATCGTGTAGTTCTTCATCCTTTGGAAGATTGCACGACTTGTCAGCACAGCACTAATTATCACACTTAATCCTGGTTCCGTTAGAACAATGTCAGATGCGCTTCTTGCTGCATCAGTTGCATCAGCCACTGCGATTCCAATATCTGCTTTTTTCAAAGCAGGAGCATCGTTTACACCGTCTCCAGTCATCCCACAAATGTGCTTCCTCTCTTGTAGCTTCTTCACAATCTCATACTTGTGCTCTATGTATGCCACACAAGAGTATTTTCAGGGTTGAATATTTGAATTTGACTAGGACATGTAATCTACTACATAGTTTGCGATTGTAGAGTGTGATAGTATTGTCGCTACATTACTTTTCATCTCCTATTCTGATAAATCATATTTTATGTGATAATAGTTAGAAAAAAAAAGAAATTCTATATATCTTACCGGGGAAAACTCCAGCAAATCCATCAGCTTTCTCAATGAGCTCATCGACAGGGATCCCAACTACTGATTCGTCCTTTAAAATTCCAAGGAGTGAAGTTGATGGGTACATGTTTGTTCCCATGCCAAGCCTACGACCAGTCTCAATACCAATCGCAAGTTGGTCACCGGTAATCATCTTAACATTGACACCGAGCTCAAGCGCTCGTTTGATTGTTTCTGCACTGTCATGTCTTGGCGGATCAAAGAGTGGCAGTAGACCAACAAGCACCCATGGACTACCATCGCTTTCTTTGCTCTTCTCAGGTACAGTCTAGATTTGAATGCAAAAAATAATGTAAGAAAAATAGACATTTTACCGACATTTTTAGGTGATGAGGCTTTATGTTACATACTTGTTGAGCAACACCAAGGGAACGAAGCCCACGTTCAGCAAATCCATCGATAACTTTATGAGCTTTTCTTCTAGTTTCACCATGGAGGTTGCAAAGTTCAATAATCTAATAACAAAAAAAAAAAAAATGCGATATCAGGTAGAAGAGAACCTTATAATAAGTTATAGGAATACATCACAATCTTAGTTTCCTTACTTGCTCAGGAGCTCCTTTGCTACTCCGATGCCAATCTCCATTTTTATCAATGTATGTGATCGCTGTACGTTTATCCACAGGATTAAAGGGCAAGAAATGCACTTCTTTGATTCCTTCTCTTGCCTATCAGTCACATGAAAATTACTTGCAACATAAGCATAACGAGTTACCTACGTAAATCCATATTTCACAAAAGAAAAGAGGTACCTCTTTTGGATCGCCCAACATCCCAACAATGGAAGCATCAATGGCATCTTGGTTTTCGATTCTGGAGGCTCTCGCAGCCATCAGTACAACTGCATCAGAATTCAAGTTCCTTGGGAATACTTCAATCAATGACTTGTCGACCGACAGCTTGTTAAGAGTTAGAGTTCCAGTCTTATCACTGCAGAGAACATCCATTCCAGCCATTTCTTCAATTGCTGTCATCCTTTTGGTGATGGCACCTTGTTGAGAGAGTCTATGTGAGCCAATGGCCATTGTAACTGATAAGACCGTTGGCATGGCGATTGGGATGCCTCCAATCAAAAGCACCAAAAGATTATCAATACCATCTCTATATGTGCGGTGTTGAATAGGGTACATGACAAAGATCTCTATCAACATCCCTATTCCAATGGAGCATATACAGAAGTTACCAATCGCTGTCAAAACCTTTACAAAACCCAACATAAACATGATTGTGAGACGGTAGCTAGCGGTTGCAGAATCTTAATGTTTGTTCTTATCTAATATTTTTTTTTTTTACCTTTTGGAAGTGGCCAACATTGTTGGTACTGTCAACAAGATGAGCAGCCTTACCAAAGAAAGTGTGGACACCAGTGGCAATCACAACCGCTTCAATTTCTCCTTGTTTGCAGGTTGAACCAGAAAATATTCCATCTCCAGGATGTTTGGTAACAGGAAGAGATTCACCAGTGAGAGCAGATTGGTCAATTTTGAGAGGATCTCCCTCTAGAAGACGAGCATCAGCAGGGACTATGTCACCCAATTTCACGCTTATTAAATCACCAGGAACTAGGATTGAAGCCTCTTGCTCCCCCCAATTTCCATCTCTCAACACCTTTATCGAATTAAAGCTCATTTTTAAGAATGAACACAATTTTATATAACAAAATTTAGATTATTGCATACCTTAGCTTTGGGTGCAAGATTCGCCATGAGAGCTGCAGCGGCATTGCCGGCATTATTCTCCTCAATGAAACTAATGGTGGAATTGATAACAAGTAAAACCATAATACCAATGAAATCTTGCCAGTCTGGAGGTTTTCCTCCTCCATTGGCTAAAACAATGGCCATGATTGCAGCAGACTCCATAACCCATGAAAGTGGATTCCACATAAACCCCAAGAATTTTAATAACTTGTTTTCTGATTTCTCTTCAAGCTTGTTTGGCCCGAATATCTCAAGCCTTTTCTTACCTTCATCACTTGATAAACCTTCTTTTGAGCATTTTAGCTGCTCAAACACTTCTTCCACAGGAATCCTTTCCTTTAATATGAAACATTATAAACATTATAATCTTTCATAAGTCTTTTTCTTTAAATACATATCTAAAGTATATAATAAAACTATGTTATATTCTTACAAGATCCACATTCTCTTTTTTTATTTCGTCCCAAGAGATATCAGATGCCATTTTTTCTTACTTAAAAGATATATATACGAAGATATGTATCTGATGGAGAACCGATTTCGTTCTTCTCTCCTTCCTCTAAAGCCTTCTCTTAGATGGTCATGAAAGACAAGAGGAGGCAAATGGAGGGAGGGAGAAGAAGAAAGTACCTCTCTTACAATAAGCTCTAGAAACCAAAAAGAAAAAAAAATGAACACACTCAATACAAGTCAGGTTTTGTGTTACATTTAAATGCTAACTAGAGATCTAACTTTATTTTCAGAATTTTTTTCTTCTCTTCCATTAGATAAGTTTAATGGCTCACCGTACTTTTAGTAATTTTTTTTCTTGATTTGTGACATTTCAGTTAAGCCTAATTCAAGGTATACATTCTTAAAATAGTATCTAACACATGTTTCCTTGGTCCACATTCTTCAAAGGTTTAACCTCAAAGCAAGACTTATATTCTTAGAATATATCTAACATATCTACCGAAATGAAAGGTGAGTAATCTGAATTATTCAATTAGGGAAGATTCAAAGAATACACAAAATCATATTATACCATATAATACGATAAACATACTCATAAGCTAAAATTACTTATCATCACAAAAAATATCTAGACCCACTAGCGGGACGGTCAGAGCTTTACAATACAGTGGTATATAGATGATTGTGCAAGCGATGCAGGTTGTATGAGATTGTGGGGTGCAAAGACGTTTAAACATCTATGCAGTAGGATATGGTTGTGGGTAAATAGATGTACATCCATACTACCGACTCAAGGTTAGATAAATATATATATAAATACATCCATATAAGGTATTTGGGTACAAATACTAGCTATGCACAATCAGCACATGTTTTTGTCTCTAGTCATTAGCCACCATGTTTGTTCATCTCAGGGATAAACTCCCACACCTCACTAAGCTAGTGGATACAGATTATGAGCATTATTATTATGTTATCCAGCATTTGTATGAAGATGATTTTATAATTTTTAATATAGATTTGAGGAGTTATAATATGGGGTATTGGATGATCAGATTAGAGAACCTTTGGTCTGATGATGTACTAAAATTATGAATGGTTACTGGATTTGGTTTAGTGGGCATTCATGTTGGTTTGGATTTTAGGACCACTCTCTACTGGTACAAGATTTATTTTAAGCATTTTCTTCTAGATCAATGAAAATTGTAAGTTGGAATTGCCAAGGACTCGTAGTACATGGACGGTTAGTTATCTGTAGAAAATTTAGTACAAACATAAACCAACTTTTCTTTTACTCCCAAAGACTAAACAAAAGTTTGATTTTGCTCAATCCTTCTAGCTTCATTTTGATTATAGTCATGTCCACACTGTTGATCCTTTTGGCAGAAGTGGAGTTTTGGCATTATTCTATGACTCCACGTATAAGGTTCAAATTTTATCTTCTAATAATCGTATAATAGATGTGGAAAGAATAAAGGAAAACATATATTTATCTCATTTTTGTAAGGAGAAACAAATCAGAATCTCTGAGATATTGTATGGGAAAGATTAACACGTATTTGTATTGTGCAATGACCCATGGTTTATTATTGGTAATCTCAATGAAATTACGGGGAATTATGAAAAAGATGGAGGGGGGGGGGTTCTTCAGCACGTGGACACCTTTTTGGCTTTTAATAATATGACTGAGAACTGCAGATTGATGGAATTCCCGTGTCTAGGTAAATATTTTATCATGGAGTGGTAGGCGAAACAAACAACTTGTTAAATGTCGTCTAGACAAAGCTCTTGGAAACAATGACTGGCATAATTTATTTCCATGTTCTTTTGTGGAGTATCTAGGTATGATTGCTTCAGATCATAGGCCTATAGTGGTTTCAGTGGAGGAAAAGATCCACTGGAAGCTCACAACGCTGCAGCGCACCGACCCCAACCCCTCAATTATGAGTTCTCACTAACTCCATAATCAGGTTGTTGGTGAGAATCAAACTCAGGTCTCACCCTTTAACAGCACTCCCACATGACAAGCTGTCTATCACCAATTGATCTGCAGGTGAATTGGTGACAGCTTGTCCTATGGGAGTGCTGTTAAAGGGCGAGGACCTGGGTTCGAGTCTCATCAACAACCTAATTATTGAATTAGTGAGAATTCATATTGGAGGGGTTGTGGTCGGTGCGCTGCAGCGCTGTGAACCTGAGGTCTATGGACAGTGAGGTCCACGGGACAGGTTGTAACAAAAAAAAGTCGACATTTTTGTGACAACCCATCATGTGGCTCACAAGCGCTGCAGCGCATCAACCCTAACCCCTCACATGTGCGCCCCTCACGGCCATACATGTAGGTTATTGATGCGCTTGGCGTTACTCGAACCCAATACCTCACCCTTTAAAACCCTTCCACTGAACAAGCTGTCACCAATTTACCAAATTGTAACACCCACATTTCCAATAATAATAAAATAAATAAAAAGGTATGAAATCTCCTTTTATTAAATACTTAAAAGTCATCCTTAATACCATTAATCCAAATAATAGAGTAAATCTCGAAAGTATCGATGAAAGCATAAAATCTCAAGTTTGAAAATAAATAAAGAAAAATCCCAAAAGCACCAATCCATAATGATCACTCCTGATCGTCAGTATCAAATGAAAGGGAGGTTAAGAAAGAGGGTGAGTAACAGGGGAGTCACTCAGTGAGGTATGGGATTCTCGACAGGAAAACCACAGTTTAGGTCAATGAAACTCTCACTATGCAAGTTTCTCTAACATGAACAATCAAGATGCCTACAGCATCACAACAACACAATCAATGCGATGATAGCACATAGCTAGTCCATACACCCCGCATTTCCTCATAAGGATATAATACATATACGAAGCGTCGCTAGTACAGTATGTCTCTGTACCCCCGCCCACCGTAGCGTCGAATGCAAACGTCTCTGCACCACGCCCCACACAGTAGCGTCGAAGCTCAAACGTCTCTGAACTCACGCCCATATCGTAGCGTCGAAGCCCGGACATCTCCGGACTCACGCCCCACACATAGTCCTTACCTCATATCTATATATGTATATATATATATATTACCAATTATCATCACACAATTCAATCAACGGTTGAATCCTCTAGATCCCTAGTTTCAGTTCACAATGAATTAAACTACCAAGAAAGACTTAATTCAAGCAGACGGATCATGATTCGACATCTAAACTAAGATAGAAGGAATTCTACATTAGTAACGGGATTTACGGAATAGACCTGCACCTTAGCAATGTGGAAAGTAGTAGATGTGATCTCCAAATACTCAAACAGACTCCAAATCTGAAACCAGGGCGAAAAATCGAGTCAGAACGCCCTTGGAACGGCTCAAAACGGTCAATAGGCAATCTGGTCAACAAGTCAACCCGCTGGTCAAAGGTCAACCTGGTCAACCTTTGACCAAATCAAAATTGATTTAAACTAATCGGTTTTCCTTAACCGAAATCAATTCCACTTGGACCATCCAGTTTACTTAACCAAATTAAAATTAATTAAACTAATTGGTTTAACCTAACCGCAATACAATTAATTTTAACCACTGATTTATCCTAACCAATCTTTAATCGATTTAAACCAACAACCAAACCGGTTGACCGAGTCGCAGCGTTGACTCGCCGAGTGCCGAGTTAACTCGGCTGAGTTGACCGAGTCGCCGACGAGTCACGGCGGCGGTCACCAGCGGCAAAACAATTTGTCTTGTGGGAGTGCTGTTAAAGGGTGAGTATATGGGTTCGAGTCTCACCAACAACCTAATTATGGAGTTAATAAGAACTCATAATGGAGGGGTTGGGGTCGGTGCGCTGCAGCGCTGTGAACCTAAGGTCCATGGACAGTGAGGTCCACAGGACAGGTTGTCACAGGTTAATGGAGTCAATTCAAAGAGGTCGTTGTACTTCGAAGAGGGGACGGGGGAAAGATAATGGAATTGTAGATAAGATTCACTCTTGCAAACATGAGATTTTGGCATGGCGAAAGAACAACCCCCATATGGGAAGGAAAAAATAAATAATCTACAGAAGGCGCTGGAGGAAATTCAAAATGATTTTACCAAGTCTAACGAAGAGGTTTTAGAAGTTTCACGAAAACTGAAGAAGGCAAACTGTGATGAGTTACAATATTGGGAACATAAAAAAATAGAACTTCGTGGCATACATGTGGAAATATAAATACAAAATTCTATCATGCGTTAACAAAACAACGACGCATCCAAAATAGAATTGTTGGTTTATTATAACGTAGAGGATGTTTGGGTGAACTCTGAGACTGAGATTTAGGAAGTAGTGGTCAAGTATTTCATTGATCTGTTTTACACATGGTTTTCTTGAGGAAATAGCTACCCTAGTAACGAGTATTCAAAATACACAGCTTATGGCACGGGCATCAGAAGAGGAGGTAATGACTGCACTCTTTATGATGCACCTGGAGAGGACTCCTGGACCTGATGGTATGACAGCACTTTTTTATCAACAATCTCGGTCGATGATTAAGGAAGATGTGGTAACAATGGTGAACAATTTTATTTTAAATGGGGTTTGGATTCTAGATTGAATATGACAAATATTTGTCTTATCCCAAAGACGATCATGCCAAATAGGATGACTGAATAATGACCTATTAGTTTATGCAATGTTGGCTACAAGATTATTTCAAAGGTATTGTTTCAGAGACTAAAAGGGCTATTACCAAATTCTCTCGGAGACTCAATCGGTTTTTGTATCAAGACGTTTAATTTCAGATAATGTCCTTATTGCTCAGGATATGTTTCATGGTTTACGTACAAACAAATCTTGCAAGTATAAATTCTTAGCAATTAAGACGGATATGAGTCATGCGTATGATAGGGTAGAATGGTCTTTCCTGCAACGATTGCTGTTAAAGATGTGTTTCTCAGTGCAATAGGTGTCTTTGGATATAAAATGTATAACTTCAATCATCTATAAGGTTTTAGTAAATGGACAGCCAAAAGGTCATATTGTCCCAGAACGGGGATTACAACAAGGAGATCCTCTTTCTCCGTGTTTATTCATTTTATGCACAAAGGCTCTTATTGCTAATATTCGTAAGGAAGAACGACGTAAACAGCTCACGTGATTAAAAATTCCACGTGGCAGCCATGCAATTTCTCATTTATTATTTTCGGATGATAGTTTGTTTTTCTACAAGGCCACAAAGGAAGAATGTGGGGTTACTCTCAAATTGCTGAAAGATTATGAGAAGGTCTCATGACCACAAATCAATTTCTCGAAATCATCAATTCAGTTCAACCACAAAGTTGTGGAGGAGAAGAGGTCAAAGGTTCACACCCTTCTCGGCATTACACAGCTGGGCGTGATGGGAATCTCTCTTGGCATTCCCGAAAGTTTAGATGGACTCAAAAATACAAATTTTTGGTTTCTTGAATGATAGGAGTAATAACACAGTGAAATAGTTGGACAGATTGGTTTCTCACCAGAGGAGGAAGGGAAGTTTTGATAAAATTGGTGGCTTCAGCAAAGCGAACGCATGTAATGTCCTGTTATAAACTACCCAAAGGAATAACAAAGATAATTACGAGTACCTTGGCACATTTTTGGTGGCGGGGGGGGGGGGTCACGGAAACAAAAAAAGGTATTTAGTGATACTCATGGGATAAGGTATGTGTCCCTAAGGATGAAGGAGGTTTAAGTTTTCGGGATGTACATGACTTTAATACATATCTATATTTGTATGGAATGATCATACTCCCCATCCTATGGATGGAGAAGTATTTGTTCAGCTAGATATCCATTAAAAAAATGCTAATCAAAAGAGTGGGAAATGGGCAATCTATATTTGTATGGAATGATCCCTTGATACCCGCTCCATGCAATGCGGAAAACGCAAACTCAGTTTTTAGACCATTCATTAATGGTCGACCATCTTATTAATCCCGAGGACTTGTCCTGGAAGGTTGGTATGCTAAATGCATATTTCCATCCAGACGATGTCCGAGTAATTCGAGGTATGGCGATTAGTAGGATGCGAAGGCCAGATTCTTATAGATGGATGTTTACAGAATCCAGAAAGTATACAGTAAAGTCAGGCTTTCATACAGACACCTTATATCCAAATATAGATCGAGGGATAGTTCATTGTGGACCAACTATCAAATCTCTGGTGGCTTTCTCATGGAAGTAAAGTGTTCTCCGAAACTTAAACATTTTGTATGGCAAATTCTTCGGATGCCAGAGGTAGAAGGAGTACTGTGGGCTGAGGCACATGTTACGACGATGACTCAACAGGGAGGAAGTCAATTATTCCCATTTGGCAACCTTTGGACGATACCAGGATCTTCTATGTGGATGGTGCATGAAAAAATGAAGATAATGGTCAAGGATAATATTGCCAGAAAGCAGGGTTCAGTGACGTAATTGCGGGGGGTGATGAATCTCAGGTGCAGTCTATCACCTTTACTCGCTGAGTGTAAAGCTCTGATCTGGGCTATGGAATGTATTAAGACCCTCCAGTATTCTGATGTAGTTTTTGCAACGGATTGTTAGCAACTAGTGAAGATGGTGTCGTCACCGGGAGAATGGCGAGCCTTTTCTACACATATGGAAGAATTTAGACGCGGTAAGACTTTATTCCCCAACTTCAGGATTCGACATACACCAAGAGCACAAAACTCAATGGCGGATAAGCTTGCACATTGTGCGAGGAGTTCTCCTTCAGATATTTTCTATGTCGATTCTACACCTCCGGTTTGGCTATTTCAATCAGCATGTCCCATTTCGTAGTTTAGAGTTTTGTTGTCAAAACCAAACAAAGTTAACCACATGTTACTCACCCCTTTGTCTTCCACTTTTCAAGTGAATTTGACATGTAGTTGAATATATGGACGGTTGGGTGTCTTTGGATGATCTTAGGTTTTATTCGTTTTATTCGAATTTTCTTCGAAGCAGTTTTATTTGGTCATTAAATTTTAATTTTAATTTATTTTTGATATATTTTTATAAACTGTTCAAAGATGCATTCCATGATGCCGGAGATTCCTTCGTCCCATTACTCTAGGAGAAATGTAAGATCTACGGTGAGCTATATTCCTTGCTTTCGTAAGAAGCTACTAAGTTTCCAATCTTGTTTGATTGCTTAACCATAACTGATCCACTCGTTTCTCCTCAGATGTCCTCTTCATCTTGGTGCTACCACCTGCACGTCATCACCGACGTCACTCACTCCTCATTTGAGTACGTTGATTTCGTTTTGGAAACTCATACATGACCCCGTGATCCATCTTGTGATCTTTCCGGTTCATTTCCAAATCCAAAAGTGATGGCTAATTGCATTTCTTTTGTTTTACTTGCGCTATAAGTTACCTTAAACACTAGCTTTTTCTTGCACATGAAGCAATATTTCCAACTCGTAAAACCCTCATCCCAGTCTTGATTGGATGGGACATCTGTTTCCAAGCATATTCAATCCATCTCCAATGTCAACTACGGTGAAGGTTATACCATAAAATCTCGTACATTTTAGGATTTCTATATGGATAGTTTAACTTCAAAGCATTTACTGTATCATGAAGTTTTATGTGTTATTTTATTGGTTACTTATATTGTAGATGAGGGGTTTTTAAGGTATCTAACTAGGTTCAACTTCTTCGATGATCAATTCACTTAGATACATTTAGATTCGATTGACTTGATTAGAGACCTTAGCTAGTGATTCCTGAACGGGATATGAACAAAACACAGAATTGTTTACTCGGTATTCAGCTCACTTCTTCAACGTGAAGAAGCTGCTATCAATCACTGGGGCTACCTCAGCTAGCAATCCACTAGAATCAATGTGATTACAAGTGTTCTGATAGCTAACTTGATATCAGTTCGTTTTTGCAGATACTACAAGAGGATATACCATACATACATTGGAGAAGATAACCAAAGTGATGGTGATGGAGACGATGTACTCTCAGCCTCCAATCCCTCGGACGACGATGAAAACACAACGAATGAACCAAAGAAAACTCCTTGATCTCAAGAGTTTTGATCAGACCTGGATCTCTTTACTCTCGATCTATTTTCTCCTTCCGCTTTGGTATTGCTTCTCTCTGCACTCTCTTTCTCATTGTCAATCTTTGTAAAAACTTGTATCTTCATTTCTCTATGTTTGAGATGTTAAGGAAGACGACGATAGCCGTTAGGCATGTGGGACCCGTTTCTATAACAACCAAACCTTCTCGGGACTTTAATTAAATTTTCAAGCCCAACCAATTAACAACCCATCAGAATAGTGATATGAGTCCAAATGTAAAAGGCCCAAGACCTAATACGACAACACTTCACAAATCTCCACCTTTGTTGCTTAGGTAAACCAACTAGAGCTCCGCCGGAACACACTTTCTTTGACCACCAGAAAAACACGAGAATAACAATGTTGGAATCACCCCCTCACACCAGCTTTACCAATTCTTTCGGTCACTGTGAATCAAACGACGAACCTCTACATCCTCCCTTATAACCCAGAGAAGAACCTCAACCATAGAATATCGAAAGTTCCAAATTTTTCATCTACACAACCGAGATGACCAGTTCCCTGACTCTCACACTTCTGGATGATTCCAAAGTCCCTGTATCTTCCATTGTGCATCTTCAACCACTGCATAACCACCAGAATACTGGATCCTCAGACCTCTGAAGAACCTCAAACTCAAGTCGCAGCATTAGAAATCTATAACTAATCTCTACTGAAATCCTCAATATTTCAAATACCCCTTTCTAAATAAGAACACTAACTAAACCTTTTTTAGGTAACAAGCACTTGAATCTCTTCTGGAATGAACCAGTAACCACAGCGTAAGAACTCAAACATTTCTTCTTGATAGTTAACCCTTGTTATTTGTAAAAGAACAAACCACTAACCCATTTTCTCTTCTTTCATGTACTCCTTTGGACGAGACAGCCAAATAACAAAACCATCTCGAGTACATTCCAGCACGATCAGGTGATGACCCCAGCGTTACGAGGCACTTCTCGAATGCCTCGTATGCATTTCCAGGTAAAATATTCGTTAAATTGTATGCCAGATTGAGAGTAGTATGAATCTTTAGGACATTTACCAAACCAAAATCATTGATGTCTCGTATAAAATGAATCTTGTTTACACTGTGTTTGGTCATGTCGTGGTGAACTGAATTCTTAGCTAGGAAAATCGCCTTTGAGAATCACAATGTATATTGAAACTTTTAGTAACAAATCCCAACTCACTGCAGAATTCTCTCAACCACAAACCTTCTTTAGTTGCCTCAGACAAAGCCATCTACTCAGCCTCTGGAGTAGATGTAGCCACCACATTCTGTAGAGAAGATCTCCAGCTATTTGTATTACCCCTGACTTTGAAACATATCCCGTCACAGACCTTCGCTTGTCGAGATCTGTTAAGTAATCTGAGTCACTGAACCCTTCGATATCAAAGTGTTCTGACTTTGTGAAGGTTAGACAAACATCCTTAGCTCCTTTTATATACCTAAATACCCACTTAACAACTTCCCAATGTTCTCTGCTTGGCTTTGACGTAACCAACTCACCAACCCTACAAAGAAAGCTAAATCCCGTTTAAAACCAACCATTAAATTCATTAAGCTTTCAACAATACTGGGATATGGAACTGTATCCATAACTTTTGACTCCACGATTCATTCCTTATATGTAAGACTTCTGAGTATGAACTGTGAGTTTGTAGGAGTCACCACATGCTTGCAAAACTCCATCCCAAACGTCTTCAAAATCTGGCCAATATACTTGTTCTGAGTCAGCTTTAGAGTACCCTTCTTTTGATATCTTATAATAACCATCCCAAGAATCGTAGAAGCTGCACCATGATCTTTCATTTCAAACTCAGACCTCAAACTTTCTTTCAAATTCTGAATGTCTTTCTTGTTCTTCGCTGCAATAAACATAGCATATACATACATAAGTAGATAATACCTTCCCCTTACCCAGCTTGCTTCATATACACGCAAGTATCTTTGATACACCTCTTGAATCCCAAAGTCTTGATGAGTTAATCAAACCTCAAATTCCATTACCTAGGAGATTTTTTCAATCCATATAAAGATTGCCTGTGAAGACACACCTTTCCTTCATCTATCTTTTTAACAAAACCTTCAGGTTGTTTCATGATATGGTTTCATCAAGATCCCCATGTACGAACGCTGTTTTCACATCCATTTATTATAGCTCAATATGAAAGTTCACGACAAAAGACAACATGATTCTAATAGAAACATGTTTCAAAACAAGAGAAAAGACCATATTATAATCAACTCCTTCGACTTGAGTGTATCCATTTGCCACCAAGCGAGACTTATATCTCGGCTCTTCCACTCTTGGAATCACTTCCTTTAACTTGTGAATCCATTTGGACATTATTATCCTTTGTCTCAAAGGTCTTTCATAACATTCCAGTTATGGTTTTCATCCAAAAAAAAAACTTTTTCTTCTTTCATGGAAGCATTCTATTTTCCCAATCTTTTCTCTTCATAGCTTCTACCAAAGTCTTAGGTTCATCAACATATATGTAAGCAGCACTGCAACGCATAAGCCACGAAATCTCCACTCTCAAATATAGCTGGAAGTTTTTTTTGTCGACGAACTCGATATTTGGCTAACAAATAACCACTTAGAATATCCTCTGAATCCTTTGACTCATTATCTGCTTCATCTTAACTTTCTTCTGAATCAGAGTTTCTTTTGTTACCATAAATAACTCCACCTTTTCTAGTATGCCCTGATTCGGATGTAGAGCCAACTTCAAGTGAGGAAGTTCCTTGATAAGGATGAATTATATTAGCTTTAAACGTTACCCGCTTAGCCTTTGATAACTTTGTAGTTTCCTTTCTTTTATACATGTTTAAATTGTCTTCATCGGAAAACACATTATTGCTTATCATTGATTCTCCCTCTTTTGGAAGGCAGACTCTGTACCCTTTAGTACCTTGAGGATAACCCATGAAAATTCCTTTAATAGCTCAAGGACTCATCTTATCCTGGACTCTGTAAACGTAAGAAACACATCCAAATGTTTTGAGATAATTATACTCCACCTTGACCCCAGGCGACACTTCTTCCGGTATCTTGAAATCAATAGAAGCACTAGGAGTCATGTTGATTAGATAGACCGCTGTAGAAGCTACTTCAGCACAAAAACTTTTCTCCAAACCGGATTTCACTAACATACAACAAATCTTGTCAGCTATAATCTTGTTCATCCTTTTTGCCACTCCATTTTGTTTGTGGGGTAAAACTGCAAGTTCTGTGTCGCTTGATACCAGCCTCTTTACACATCTTGTCCATCAAATTGTTCCAGAATTACAGCTCGTTATCAGTCCGAAAGGCACTTTACTTTCTTCCTTGTTTGTGTTTCCACTCTGAGATAGTCTCATGCTCTTCATCCTTCATACTTGCAACCCTTCTTCATTAAATACTGAGCCCATCAATCACTATGAACATGGCCAAGTAGCTCTGTTGTAACATGTTTAGCCTTTGGAAAAGGTATTTTATGAGCTTTCCCATGAGAGTATTCTTCACAAAATTCCAAAGTTTGAACCTCTTTTTCCATGAGAGTAACCTTCTTGACAAAGACGTTCATATTCTTCAGAATCATTCATCTCAAATTTCACTACAGATCCATCCAGATAGTAAAGCCCATCTTTGTAGTTGCCATAGATCACTTTCTTTCAATTTTTGTAGAAAACAACTTTGTAGTTCTCTCCAGCATACTTACACCCGTTTTTTTTCCAGTTGACCATAGGAAATCAGATTCATTGCCATAGATGGCATATATACCACACCAGTTAGGATTATAGTATATTTGTTGGGATTTATGATTTTTTGTTTCCCGATTCCTTTTACTTCACATATTGTATTGTTCCCCATCTTTACTTTACCACCTTCTAACTATTCTAGATCAAATAGCACTTCTTGATTCGGTGTGATGTGGAAAGTGCATCCAGAGTCTAGAACCCAATCTCCCTTTGTATTCTGCGTGCTTGCAGTGAGAACCATCAGAAACCCTTGTTCACAAACCATATTAGCAGAGTTAGGAAATCTGGATTCTTTTCTTTCTGGGCAATCTCTCTTGAAATG
>JABAYD010013449.1:0-25055 GCA_014822095.1 Diplotaxis tenuifolia
TTTTTCTGCATTTTAGTATTATAATTATACTAGCACTTAAATATTAAAAATATGGTCTTATAAAATCAATTTTAAAAAATAATCATATATAAATAACTAATGAAGACCAATATATAATAATATTGATAAAAATATAATATAAACATATTATTTCACACAATACATTTCGATAATATTACAAAAATATATAATTATAATACAATCATAAAATTTTACATCAAACTAAAAATTAGATAAGCTTAAATATTAAACATTAAAACGATACTAATATTCAAACAAATTTGGTTTTGAATCTCTAAGATCACCAAAATATTCTCGATATAATTTTGAGCAGCCTCTTCAGTTTGTTGTTGCTGAGTTCTTTTTTGTATCATTCTTGCTTGTTCTGATTGAACAAACTAGCGAGTGTTAATATCATCGATAGAGTTTAAATTTGTCAACAAGATTTTATTTTTTATAGTTTAATATTTAGTTATGTATTTCTATTTACCATTTTATAATTTAATGTATTTTTTTAATTAGTATTGTTGTTATAATTTAATATATGTGCTAATTATATATAAATTTATATTAATTATGAAAAGTAGGCACGTCACCGATTCTCTATAAGATTATTTCTGTCCATGCTTAGATTTCGTAGAGTTTACAAATGAGAAGTTATTTCACTGACAATTGCACGTTTACATTCATGTGCCCGGTAAAATTCACAAGAAGGTCTATGAAATACAAGTATTCGTTTATTACAACTGAATTTATTAAGAAAATTAAAACACATCTATATTACAATAAAATTAAACATATTTTTTTCTCTTCGGTGCACCACCTCGGCAAGAGAGTACGGGAAAAAAAACTCCATGTGGCAACTCTTAATTAATCAGCTAGCATTTATTTTCGTGACATGTATGAGTCCGGTTGTCCTCCTCATTCCGTATAGAGACAACTGAGGTCTTTTTACATATACTATGGAATTTGGGCTTCCTCAACATGTGTTCTGTTTTTTTATTCTGGTGACTTTTGATTTGTTGGTGTTGTTATTGCCATTCTGGTGGGCTTAGAAAAAACCCTAACCTATACAACTGTGGTAGAGTATGCTTGAGTCTTCTCGGTACCTGGAATGGTAACCCGAGGGAGAAATCAGAAATGGGTGCCACAGGTGTCCACCATGTTACAGATTTTTGTCTCAGTCCAAGCTCTCATCCTGAATCCACAATGTTACTTATGAATTTGAGTTCTAGAATTGATCTTACAAAAACCTTAACAACGAGAGTTGGATGGCTTACTGGTTCAATATGTACATTGACAATTCTCGTTCTGATTAACTACTTAGCTCGACGAAATTCAGTTCATGTAGTTATTACACTCATGTGTCTCACAACTAATCTATGATCAGATTTCTAGTTAATTAATCTAGAAACAAACAATAAGACTAATCCTGGTGAATATTGTAATTTGATTGCCCCAGAGGTTCTATATATCGCAATTCATCAATACCTTGAAAATCCCAAAATTTAACAGGGAAACTACTCAAACATGATCATGCAAAGGATAGCAAAATATTAGAGTAAGAAATACCTGAGTTTTAATCAATCTCTAAAAGACACTCTATCTTCTCTCCAAAACCTCTCTAAGTAAAAATAAAACCTAGATTAAATAGTGGCTAAACAATAGATAAATATAAGTCAACACGTCGAGGGGTTTTTTTACAAATATAGAAACTTTTTGACCAAAATGCAACTCTTGAAACTTCAGTCGGCGTCGTTAATCAGTATGAGTTTCGACCGAGACCAAAGGGGTGTCGATCAATGCTATCTCAAAAAATCAAATCTGACCTCTACATTTCAGCACAGCTATGAGTTTTCTTCAATTTAAGCTCCAACTGACTGAATAATCTCTATAATGTTCCAAAACGAATCTACACCTAAAAAAACCCTAAAACAGACTTAAAATACAAAATAAAGACTTTATAAAAGAGTTATACTATGGTATAAAAGTGGTAAAACATGGTAGATCATTTCGGTCGAGGCGCCAGTGTAAGTTGAGATGATAGGTTTGTTTTCAATATGTAAAGAGATGGACCGGGAAAAACTATAATAATCTTTTAATATATTTTTGGGATTCTAAACTTAGAAAATTTGGTCTTGTTTAACAAAAAGAAGTATTTCTTAATCTAATTTAATTGCTCAAGTTTTGACTCCTATAATTACAGTATAGTATGCAGATCATTTCAAGCATATGACATGCACCATTATATTTATTTATAGAAACATAAGGGAACGAGTCTAGAGCTTTAATATATAAGATGAGTAAAAAGTTTGAAACTTTTTCAAAATTAGATTCGGTTAAAGCGGAACATAACAAAATAAATTTCTTAAATTAGTTATTTTAGCTATGTTTATATAGGCACGTTCAAAAAACAAAAATACATCACCTTTGTTTGTAGAGTTTAAAACTATTATCAATTCACGTCTGCTAAACATTTTCTTTAAAAAAATTCACTTCTGTCAAATAGAATGAAGAAAACACCTCAACTCTCGTTTAAAATCCTTACTATCTTCATCATTCTTGTGCTAGGTTTGTATTCATATTTTAACATTTTATTATTATATTACATATACTTGTTATAAAATAAACTAATCATGAATATATGATACTGATATATTTTTTTAAAAAATCATTCTGACTATATTGTGTAAAATACATCATATTGTATTTCAAGTATCACTGTTGTCTAAATTTCAAAGCATACATATAAACTAGAATACCTAGTAAACCAAATTTATAGGTTTTTTATAAATAGAAATGGTCACCATAATTTATGAAGAACTATATTATTGAAATGGTTCCAATATTTCAAATTTTTATCATCTATCTTTCAGTTATTTTTCAAAACATACAAGTGTTTTCATAACTATTAATTCCCTAATGTTAAGTAACTTTATATAATATATTGTGTTATATTTATACATTTTGTAGTAATACGTTCCTTTCTCTAAAAACAATAATTAACAAACATATCTATATGTTACTGTACTTTATCGGTAATCTTCAGAAATAATTTAGAGTATAACTTCACCAAATAAAAAAAATACTCTTTACATAATCATATGCTCATTTTTTTTTCTTATTCAGTCTCTCTCTCTCTTTCTATTGATTATAATTCTTAAAATGAAAATTTTAAAATAATTAAATTTTATTTTCAAAAATAAATTTCAGATTCCAGAGAAAGAGAAAGAGAAAATTAGTATTTTTAATTTTCAACTAATTTCATTTTCTCAAAAAAAAAACTGATATTTTATATACAACAGGAATGACGGTAAATGCACAAACTAACAAAAAACAGTGTGACCAACAACAAGTCCCCGTAAACAAGAATGGGTTATGCGTTGATTCTGAATGCAAAGCTAAGTGTAATGAGATACGCGGACCTAAGGCGACAAGTATGTGTTATGGGTCAAAAGACAAAAAGCCTATGACTTGCCATTGCTCAATTTGTTAACGTTCTGGTTAAGCGAGGTGAATAAATATGCTGCTCAACCATACTATCTTTGAATAATTTTTACTCTTTTATTTTTTTCTTTAATCAAAACTCTTTAATATTTTTATTGGGAGCCTTATAATAAGGTATTGAAGTTGACATAGAAATAAAGAATTGAAATGTTTGTTTCAGATTTGTGGCATTATTTATAATACTGAGTAACATAAAATGCTAAGAAAGACACAATTGTTTCTAAAGTTATATGAATCTTCTTATGATAAATTATTACAATGTTATGTAGCTAGAGCCGTTCAAACTGCTTAGGGGGCCAAAGGCAATAATTAAAATTTAACATTAATATATATTAATACTCCCTCTATTCTCGAAATTAAGATTTTCTAAATTTTTTCTTATTCCACAAAAATAGATTTTATAAAATATTGAGGTATATTTGTATACTTTGAAGAACCAATAATTACGAAAAATTTGAATTCGCTAAATTTTATTTGAGGATAGTTATAGTAAATTATATATTAAAGTAAATGATAAAATTAAAGTGTAAACATTTATTATATTCTTAATAAGCGTGAATACTCTAGAAAAACTTACTTTGGCGAACGGATGGAGTAATAGTTATATAAAATTCTTTTGTAAAAGTATATTCAGTGTGGCAGGGAAAATATATCTAATATTCATATGTTGAACATTATTTTGGGTGCGAAGAAGATTTATAAAAAGAATCAAACAAATATGTAATATTTCAAGAAATTTTAATGCAAAAAAACTTATAGAAGATTTATATCTAGAATCATTTTTTAAAATAATATACAAATTTTTACAAATGAAGCTATAAAATATGAAAATTGGGGCCCTAGAGAAACAGGTGACGTGAGCTGAGGGTCTGAGTCTGAATCCTTTTTATTTGTATAGGAGGCACGACTTTGTATGTAGTAAAGACCACATATAAACTATAAAATTTTAGGGAAATTTAAACAAGAAAAAAAGAAGATGAAACCACCGTAATACGGTAATATGTACATGTGAGAATATCATCAACGAAAATGTCTCTTTTATTTTTCATGATCCCAAAAAGTTAAGGACTACATCATTTAGCCACAAAAATAAACTTGTGCATTGTTATTGACACTTGAAAAATTGGTGTATAATAATAAAGGAAGTTTACTCGAATGAGAAAATTTATTCATTTATTACTAGAATCAGTAATATGATTTATAAATTATTAAAAACAATTATGGTCTAAATACCTTTGTCCATAGTTATAGAAAGAATGAATTACTAAAGTGTCATTAAATTTTTATGCCACATCGTTGTATGCTTGTACTTAATTTAAATCTAAGAAATATAATGTATCAAAGAAATACGTCAAAAACGTGGTGCTAAAATTTCCGGATTTAATAGAAAAAAAATATAGAGATATATCTACTGACTGAAGTAGCAAATGTTTTTGAAGAAAACAGACAACTTTGTGTAAATTCTTTTAACATATTATCTCTCAGTTTCAAGCTTCTCCAACAGTTTCTTGATGCATAGATTCTTCTAACATACAACGTACCTCCTCTTTGGGCAAGCTCTTAAACATATTTAAAATTAGCGTCCACAAATATTTGCTTCTCTCAGTTTCAAGCTTCTCCAACAGTTTATTGATGGCATAGATTCTTCTAACATACAACTTATCTTCTCTTTGGGCAAGCTCTGAAACATATTTAAAATTAGCGTCCACGAATATTTTCTTTTCCTTAGCAGTTTCTTTGAGAATTGTATCTTGTGCCTTTGTCATGTGGACTCACTCAGAAGCTTTAAGACTTTCCTTTATGACAATTTCTTTGAGCATTTCTTTTATGATATTTATGACCCAATAGAACCATGTTTCTCTAACGGTTCTCATTATGTACGTAGAATATAAGAGTATTTTGCTTTGTATGAAGAGCATGAAGTCAAGCAATGTTAGATTTCTTGGGATAGAAACTTAAAAAAAAATCGGGCTGACCAATTGTTGGAGCACATAATCAATCCATAAATTTAAAGTCACTAGACTTGATTTTTACTTGACAAATTAACGAGTCATAATAACAACAATAACACCAGTACAAACCTAGACAATCGTTATGACACATACTTTTAACAAGCAAATGACCAAATTCGTCTTTTATTATTTAAGCACAATATATTCTTCATGGTCTCAATTTTCTATTTCAGCTTTCATAATAAATAAAATTAAACTACATCTTTTCAAAATGCGAAGACAGAAAATTGAAGCTATAAAACTGTGAATTTGTAACTTTGGACGATGGCAAACAAACGAAAACACCATGAGACATTAAAAAATCTTTCAAAAATATCATATCTGCGACAATTTTTAACTTTCTAGAACCTCAACAACATCAAACTAATACTTATATGTAAAAACTATAAAAGATGAGAATTCTAGCTAGAAATAAAGTTCAAAATATGATCTGAGAAAAAAAAATGTATCATATAAGATTTAATGCAATTTTCAAAAAAATGTTCTATAAAATTAAAGTATATTTTCATATAGAATAATTTTATTGTACACTCACCCGCCTGTAGGATAGGCCAACCCCTAATATATTACAATAAAACATATTTGTCTCTCTCAAAAAGCCTTAGAAAAATTAAAAAAAAAAAGATGAAACCACCGTTAATATGTACATGTGAGAATATCATCAACGAATATGTCTCTTCTATTAAACATGATCCCAAAAAGTTTAGGAGTACATGATTTAACCGCAAAAATAAACTAATGCATTGCTATATACACTAACATTTCTCGTTCTAATAAACTACTTAGCTCAACGAAATTCAGTTCATGTGTTTATTACACTCGTTCTCACAACTAATCTATAATCAGATTTCAAGTTAATCAATCTAGAAATAAAAAATAATACTAATCCTGGTGAATATTGCAATTTGATTTCCCTAGAGGTTCTATATATCGCAATTCATCAATACTTAAGAAAATACCTAAATTTAACAGGGAACTACTCAAACATGATCATTTAAAACATAGAAAATATAAGAGTAAGAAAATACCTGAGTTTTAATCAATCTCAAAAAGAGACTCTATCTTCTCTCCAAAACCTCTCTAAGTGAAAAAAAAAACCTAGATTAAACAGTTGCTAAAAATAGATAAATATAAGTCAATTCGTCCAGGGGTCTTTTTACAAATATGGAAACTTTTTGGCCAAAATGAAATTCTTGTAACTTCAGTCGGCATCATTAATCAGCATGAGTGTCTACCGAGACCAAAGGGTGTCAATCAATGCTATCTCAAAATATCAAATATGATCTCTACTTTTCTGCCCAGCTACGAGTTTTCTTCAATTTAAGCTCCAACTGACTGCATTCTAAGTAGTCTACTTTCAAAATGGTTTAGGGCTTGTACAACATCTCATTATCCCCTTGTTTTTTTGAAGGTTTTTGCATTACAACAATCATTTATCCCCTAGAGAATAGTATATATGTTTGAGAATGAACTTTTTACCCTCTTAAAATACTATTTACTTTTCATTTTAGTCATTCTGTTTATATATGTTTTATGATTGTGTACTTATTATTTTTTACTGCATTTTAGTATTATAATTACACTAGCACTTGAATATTATAAATATGGTCTTATAGAAATTTTTTTTTTTAAATAATAATATATAAATAACTAATGAAGACCAATATATAATACTATTAACAAAAATAGAACAGAAATTGGCGCTAATGCACCCAAAGGCTTGACTATATGAGGCAATGTCCTTCGTCAAGGAAACTATTTTTCTATAACCATTTTGCCCTTGAGTAATACTAACCGGCGCATGCGGACTTCACGCGTGTTCCTCTGTCGCGTATCAGACATCACTCCATTCCCCACTGGTCAATATAAGGGCGTCTGACTTTTCAGTTTCTTTGCAGACGCGACCCTTCTGTTTTAATCTCTAATTTAAAGCGTTGTAGAACATCATTAAATTCCACTTCCCCAACTAACAATCGATAAACTACATCTAATTATATTTTCTTCAAGCGTTTGTAAACCATTCCGTCACTCTCACAACCCTAATTTCCCCCTTTTTATCTCACTGGAACCCTTGCCGTAAACAATGTCCGACGTTAACCTACGCCGAGATTATTTGCTGCCGGCGACGAGCCCATTGGAGAGCGGGTCAACTCTAGCCACAAAACCAAGATGACGGAGTCGATTATCGATGCTCTTGAACCTGACGAACTTGAATTCCTTCGTAATTCCACATTTGGGAAGATACTCGCCATCGAAGATAACCCTCCATTCTCTGGAGCTTTTGGTCAATATGTTTTGGTACGAATCCTCAAAGTCAACAAGAAGTATGAGTTCTGGTTTCTGTTTGCCGGAAACCCCGTGCGCCTCTCCCTCCGCGAGTTTTCTATTGTAACCAAATTGAATTGTGGAAAGCTTCCAGAACCTGCGAAGAAGAAGAAAAATCTTCTAAAACGAGAAACTTTATTGGAATGAGCTTTTTAGGTCGCTGAAGTACTGTACCATTGACAACGCCATTGAG
Organism: Diplotaxis tenuifolia; assembly: GCA_014822095.1. NCBI lineage: Eukaryota > Viridiplantae > Streptophyta > Magnoliopsida > Brassicales > Brassicaceae > Diplotaxis > Diplotaxis tenuifolia. The sequence continues at coordinate 8,038 of JABAYD010013449.1, forward strand.
ATGTTGAAGATGAAAGTAGTCAAAAGCAGAGAGATGAGGATAAAATTTGCATGTCTTGCAATTACCTCATCAATATTGTTCCCTTCTTCTCACACACCGCGCATCATCCCAGAGCATGTCGAGTTGATTAGAGACCTCGATGAATTTCTCGCCTACCCATGGGGTAGATCTGCTTACCTCACTCTTGCTAACTAACTCAGTAGCAAGGATGCACTTGCGTTATCACAAGGTTCTGTTGCGATTCGTGGCTATGTTGATGCGATTCAACTAGTGTTTCTCTCTGCTGTCCCATAACTGAAAGAAGAGATTTCTCCAACCCAGCCCATTGTTGTTGCTGAATCACATAGTGATAGTGAGATGTCCGAAGCTGTTGAGACGTCCAAAGAGGACAATGTCGCTACAACAGAGAAAGAACATCAGCCTACGAGATATTGTCTTATCCCAGGACACGCAAAGAATCTAGATACCGAGTGTCAGGTTATAATTTACTCTCCTTCATATACTTAGTTGTTACTTTCTCCGAATAATAATTAACGTAACTGTTAGCGTCTAATCCTTTGAAGTAGGCGACGTCAACACGCTGTATTACATCCAAATTTTTTTCTTAGTTGTTAAACATTTGCATCTGAAGGTATTCTAAGTCTTAGCGATTCTTCATGACACCCCTAAAGAGTTTTGTTGCTGCTACCAGTTATGGTTATATTTTGCCAAAGTTGGTTATTTGGGTGTTATGAATACTTGGTTAGTTGTTAAACAATACGATAAGCTGTACGAAAAGTTTTTGCAAAGCTTAATGGCACCGCTAAAATCTTATTGTAGATGTTAACAGTTTTTGTTTTTATCGGAGGCTATATAACGTTTCCTAGCTAATAGCATTCTCATCCCTGCTTTTGTTCCCCTCAGGTGTCTGTCAAGAGCATTATCGATGATCCGTATGAAGAATGGTCGGCTGGTGTTGACTTTAGTTTGACTGGTGAATTGGAAGATTTGTTAGTAGAGGACATGGTTCGTTTGATTGGTGAACCTTTTAAGTTTCAGAGGGAAATGTTCAAAGGCGGTTTGACCGCTAATGATCTCAGTAGACGGAGGCCTGTGAAGAAGCATAAGGAGAAAGAACCGAAGAAAAGAATGAGAAGGAGCCCCTACATGAAGCAACCGAAGGTTCTTCTCTTCAACCGCAAGATTACTGTTTCATTGCGAAGATGATTGCCACCGAAATTGATGAATCACTTGACGAGAAGATTCGGAAACTTCTTTAATGAGCCACCCATTCACATCAGGTATCCCTCATCCAATCTACCCTTTTTAAAAGTGTAATGGACATTGAGACGAAGCTAGGACATGTTATTTCCGCCCAGCTGGAAGCAATGAAAACTTCAATCATCAAGGCCGTCACCGAAGCCATTGGTTGCAGAGCCCAAAACTCTCCTATTGTCTGTGAAGATCCTCCACAAACTAAGTCACCTTATATAGGTTCATTGACAGGAAATCCTGTCAGTATCCCCAACAGGGCCGTGAAGATTATACTGAACATCTCACCTCAACCGAAGCTGCAGACTGCTGTATTCAAGATGTGTTGCGTGATCTGAACACCCCAACTGAAGATGCCAATGTGGCCAATGCATCGGTTGGAAATCTCCTTCCCGTTGATCACGCATCCGTCGACTTACCTGATAACCCAGTGGTTGATCAGGTAACCAATTAAAGTACACGTTATCATCATATGTTACGGTCGCAAACTTTATTATTTTTCATAACTCTTGTTAATTCCCCACACAGGTGCCTATTCAATCTGATGGCACATCTATTGAAAGGGCAGTGGATACGCAATCTCCACGTGCCTCGAACCAGATTTCTCCTCAGGCACCTGACCTTGATGAAGCGGTAATTATACTTGTTATCAGTTAACAACAAACTTATACCTATGTAATGAACAAGTGGCATGATTGTGAAGGTGAACGACGCTCATTCAATGGTACCAACTTGTCCTGCCGAGGTGATCACAACTACTGAGACGACGTTAACTACCATAGATGGAAGTACAAATGATGAGGTATTTGTTTGTAGTATTTTCAAAAAATCTCACGCCCTGATTTTTACATTTTTGTTTTTCAATGTATTGGCTCGAACCACCAGATCCATAATCCTAATTATCTTCTCGAAATGCCATCATTCTCTCTCGGTCTCTCGCAGGAAGAACCCCCCCCCCCCGTGATACCGAATTGGTTAACCCGTTAACTTATGTGCTGCCTGCTAACAACACCGTCGTTGATCCTCCGGAGACCAGAAGGAGTAAAAGGAGTAGGACAATCCCCGCTGGCCTTCAAAATTTCACTTGTGACATAAAAGTAACTTGAGCTATTGATATAGGCCCTGATATTGAAGTTCGTTTCAAGGCTTTGGAAGCTACTGTGATCGAAGCCCCGTAAGTGTTTACGACAAGTTTAAAGCTATTAATATATTTCACTATTAAAATCATTATACACCTGAAACTGTCTTATTTACAGAGCCATCATATTCAATAATGGCTACTGTGTATCTCCTTCAGAGTTCCTTGACATAGCCCACCGCCGAACGATTTTGCCTTCTTGGTTATAAGGACGCCCGCTAAATGTTGTTCCCATTTAATATCCATTTTAGCTAAACAAATTCCATCATTTCAGGTCGTGGACGCAATGATTGACTTCTTAGCTCGACGTAGTGGCCATGGCGATGGTGTTATGATTTATGACACCACACTTCCGGTGACGATATTGAAACACCATTCCCATTTTGTGAAGACTGCTCTGAAAGACCATACTAGGTTTAAGTTCAACGATGTCCCTCTTCTCAAACCCCCTGTGAAGATGCCAGAGAGGATTTACTTTCCGTTTAACATGGACAAACAGCATTGGGTTGGTGTTTGCATCGACACGAGAGGGTCCCTCCTACATGTACTGGATTGTAACACTTCGTATCAAACAGATAGTCTTTTGAAGAAAGAGCTCACCTCCCCCCCCCCCTTGCTATTATGGTCATGTATGTTCTCAAATCAGCCGGCTACCTCGATCCTTCATTTCCCCTGAAGGCCTTTACTGTTTCAAGATGCAAGGGGCTTCTTCAAAGCAATAGTCCAAATGATTCGGCAGTTCTGACTGTTTTGCTTATTGAAGCTCATGCTTGTGGAGGGCTTGGTCGCTGCAAAGCTATTACCAATCGTATCCTCCCCCATGCCACCATGCAATTTGTTTTGAACATACACGAGGATGTTTCGTATTAACTTCCCCTTATTTGCGTTATCACTAAACTTAGCACTTCAATTTGTTTCTTCTCTTATTTATCGGAAAACGACTTTACGTTTAACTTATAATCCCCTTTCGATCTTTGTTGTTTCTTAATGCTGGCTCTCCATCTCGAAGTCTTAAAAACTATCTAAGAGTTAAATCCTAACTCTTTTTTTAAAAGTTTAAGTACTGCGTTAGCACGTAACATGATTTGTAACCGCTCAGTTTTTTTCCAAGTGGTTAAACCAATCGTTATCTTAACGTACAAGCTACCTTGTTAGACATTAACATGATTCTCATTTAATTACATTTTAAATATCATGTCTATGCCTAAGTCTTAAAACTAATCTAAGATTAACATCTAACTTTATTTATTAAGGTGTAAGTTAGTGCGTTAGTTACTTAACCAGATATCCAGCCCAAGGTAATTTCATTTACAATATCGCATTACACATTCTGTAGGTAAACCTAATATAAATTGTAACCGCTAACAATCTGTATTTATTGTTAAACCAAGATTACTTAACTGCTACATATGGTTACTAACATCTACGTTACCTAATGTAAGACTTAGCCACTCACTTTTCTATTAATGGCTAAACTAATCTTTGAATTAACTGCTAGCTATATTTACTTAAGTAAAAGGTACTGTGTTAGCCATTTACAAATTCTCATTCACATGTAATTAAACTTCTAACTCCATTTATTAATGGCTAATTTCATGCGTTAGTCACTTAAAATTATTTTCAGCCCCATGTGATTACATTTCTAATATCACATTACAACTACTATAGGTAAGCATATTATAAATTTAACCGCTAACTATCTTTACTACTTGTAATCTAATATAAGTCTTAACTGCTACATATGTTGGCTAACGTCTAAGTTCAATTATTAGCCACTAATCAAGATTCTTATTCCACTGTTATCAAACCTTTAATATCCTACTACCAAACGTGTATGTAACCTAGTTTAATGTTTATCGGCTAACTCATTTGATTACCCAACAACCATATAACCCGACACACTAATTTAAAACTTAACACCATAAATTTAAACATAGAAAGGGGGAGTCTTTATTCAAACCCTCCATTGTACATACATATGCGTCAATGTGGGATGCTTTGGGAAACTTAGTACTGTACATATTTTATAGAGACTGGTCGCCCCAAATCTGACCATTACAAAAGAAACTCCTCAAACAAACTCAACCCCACATACATAGTCTTCATGCTTGGCCTCAGATAGGCATCTTACAGGTGACCTTGTTATGATCACCCCCTCCACACCTGCTGCAGGTCCTACGGCGTTTGAATATGCCCCTCATCTGCTTTATCAGTAAAAATCACCGTTACATACAACTAATAACAGTTAAGATTCTTTATACCAGTTAATGAGCTTCGTTGCCTTAAACTCTCCACGAGATGGAATCCTTGCTTTCCTTGGCCTACCAGGTGGCCTGCGAGTTGCTGGCGGCAGGAGGTGCCCATTCTCTCCTTCCACACCAAACTTATAGGGCGATATATTTTCATGTTCCACGGGGTTTATGCTACCACTGTAAGCCACTGCCCAATATCCATTGCTGTAAAATGGAGACACTTTTGTCTCGACCGACTCCCTCCCATATATAGCCGCAGACACTCCATGCGCACAAGGGATTGCTAATGCCTCGAACTCCTTACAAGAGCATGTTTTCCTTGCCAGATCAACACGGTAATACATCCCATTGCCATCCACTACCTCGTACTCGCTCTTGATGATGTGCTTCACAGAATATCCAGTTGATTGAGTGAAGTTCTTCTCCAAGATGGCAGTTACCTTTGGAGTTAGCACGTTGACGTTTTTAGCAGCTGCATCACGTCTGGCCGAAAACCAAACCATCATCATTGTCCTAATATACTCCACCAGCGGGACAATTGGATACTCACGAGCTTCAGAGAAGGCTGCATTAAGCGATTCGGCCAGGTTGCTTGTCATGATATTGTATCGTGCTCCATCAAAGTGTGATCTAGCCCAATGCTCTAGTCCGATTCTGATCAGATAATTTGTGAAGGCAATGTCAACGAGCTTGATCTCGTTGAAGAACATGTAGAATTCCTCACGCCTGTACGCCCTCGCTGCTTTCCCCATAAAGAACAGCAAGTGTTTTTTTCTTGAATATAGTCTGCACGTTACGCTGAAGATGGAGAAGGCAAGCACCATGCTTAGCAGCCGGGTAAATATGTTACATGGTAAATAATCATGTTATCGACTATACACATTGTTATCTTCCACTACTAACATAAATAAGGATCGTCTGTGTGAGATGATTACCCTGCGTATCCCCGAGTAGATGGTCGTGTGTCTGTCAGACACAAAGACTAGGTCCTCATCATCTGGTATTACAGTTAGCAGCTTAGTGAGGAACCATGACCATGATTGGTCATTTTCACTATCCACTATTCCAAAGGCAATGGGGAAAATCTGATAGTTCCCATCCTGTGCACTGGCTGTGAGGAGACATCCTGCAAACTTCCCCTTTAAATGCGTCCCATCGATGATTATCACCTTCCTCATGTAAGGCCAGCCCTTGATATTTGCCCCCAAACGACAAGAATAGGTACTTGAAAAGATGTGCAAAGTTGGGTCCTCTTGTTGTTTCCAGAGCTACAAGTGTTCCATGATTTGCCATCGCTAACTGCTGAAGGTATGAAGGCAAAGTACTATACGACTCCTCAGCAGTTCCTTTTCCATTCTCTATAGCAATTTCTCTCGACTTCCAAGCCGTCCAGTAAGATATTGGCACACTGTGGTCTGCTCTCATCATCTCTCTCAGAGCTGCAGGTCTTGGTCCACTCGCCGTCCCAACATACTTGCTCCTCATCATACCCCCCTCCCCATAATAGACGAAGTTGCATGCTTCCTAAATTTCCCCCTTTCCTCAATAGTGCAGTTGTGGGTGGTCTCTAATGTCATGATTTCAAACCTTGGGCACCCTGGCATTTTAGCGGCGTACACTCTCCATGGACATTGAACCCCACTACATTCGAGGACCACCTTTCCTGGCTCTGACTTCTTCACCAAGTATCTGAACTTGTTGGTTAATGCATAGAGCGACATGTGGACCTTGAATGCTTCTCTGTCCTCAAATACCTGCCCCATATACAGGTGACCATTCTCCATTACTCCCTCACCTTCTGTAGTAGTCGTTAAATATTAGAGAAACGGTATCAAGACTTGTTATCAACTAAATAAATACTTAGCGAATATCTGACACTTACCCATCAAGCTATCATATGCAATGATGTTGTCATCCCTCTCCCCAAAACCTCTAGCGGAGCCAGCAACAACAGCTACTCGACCGCACTCCAGTTTTGCTAAGGTTGTTATCTCTATAGCCGGCTCTGAGACCTTTCCTTTGCCCTTATCAGGTAAATCATCCTTTTCCATTTCACAGCCGTCAGTAGCACCTAACATTTTAGTTTAACAATTAACTTTACTGCTACCATGAAACAACATTTGAAACTAATTTTACTCCCTTTAATTTAACTTATCTGACCTTTGGCTTGTGTCATCTCCTCTGTTTCGGTTGGGCTTTGGGGCAGTTCCACAAGCCTTATCATTCCATATGATGCTTGAGTCAGAACATCAAACCCGTCAGACGAATCTGTTTCAAAAGGTATGTCCACGATGTTAGTGAGGGGGTGGGTGACTTCTTCCCTTGTCAGCCTAACTGCGTTCCTCCTTTTTCCTCGACCTGTTGTGGGCTGCATATGTTCATCAGCTTCTCCTCGCTAACTTGTAGATACCCCCCCGCACGGAAACCTATTTCAGTTACACATTTACTTAGTTGTTAATATGTATTTTAAACTTCAAAACCTAAGTTAAAGACCAATAAACAAACCTCTCCATGGGATTGGCTTCGGGGGCACAACTTCCGTCCCGTCTTCGGTCAATCCGTACTCCTCTCTGCGCATCGCCATGTAGCGTCCAACGTCCTCGTTACCGAGCGCAACACACATTGTCAGATTTACGAAGTCCATCCTCACTGCCATGAAGAGCTCCACATCACCGTCTTTGACGATGTCGATAGGTGGTGTTGTGTAGTCTCCTGGGATTTTCATCCAGTCCGGGAAGTCGTATGTCAACGCTACAGGTTCAGAAGGGAGCATTCGAAATTTGCTCTCCACCATCGCCACCAACTACTCGAAAGTCTCTCCTTCAACACAACATCGTGCTTGACGTGCGTGTGGTCAATGTCGAATCTCCATGTTCCTTGGCCTAGTCTCTGCCAGTCTCCAACAACAAGTCGGACAAGATGCCCCATTGCTTGAACTTAAACAACCTCGTACCCTTCCCCTGTACCAATCACAGTTTTCTCATATCAGTTAACTAAATTTTTACCATCTACCAAACACCTTTAACATATAACTACCATATTCAATAAGCAAATCATCTTTTCCTACGACAATTACCTTTGCTCAAAGAGAGCACGAACTCTGTCAAATGAGTTGCTAATCTCCTAACTCTCAATCACAGTTTTCGTTTTCTCTTAATCTCTACCATAATTATCTCACCCTCTGCTAACTATTTATATTCGAATCTATAAACTCTAGTATCATTCCCTTTACCCAATATGCAAGCAGAGGTTCACTTACCGAAGCATTTTTCATACTAACGAGGAAGATCACCGTCTTTACCCAGCGGATTAAGAAATCCGGCGCCTCAATTGTGTCAGGCACGCATTGCAGTGCACGCCCCCACCAAATCCTCCTTTCTCTTCGAGTTGACATTATCCAGATTTCTATCGGCGTTTTTTCGAAACGATAGGAAGGGTAATTTTCGTCTCTTCAAGCCCAAAATCATATTGCTTCAGTGGGTTTCGACTATGGGTGACATCTTACTAATTTAGGCCTTCTTTGGGTATATTACGCCAATTCTCCCAAAATAGAATATAACATATTGTTTCACACAATACAGTTTGAAAATATTACACAAATCTATAATTATAATACAATCATAATATTTTACATCAAACTAAAAGTTAGATAAGCTGAAATATTAAAATGAAAATATATATTACAATACTAATATTCAGATAAATTTGGTCTTGAATCTCTATGATCACCAAAATATTTTCGAAAAGATGAATCTTTCCTATATACTGTAAAATATTGAGATTGTTACTGTATACGAAAAAAGAAAAATAATTGTAAAGCTTTTCACTATTCTTAGTTTCTTTTTGAGATCTTTGCCAATAATGTCTCCAGAAAGTTATGAAGCATTAAAAACTGTACCACATATAAAGTTTATATACTCTAGGCATAAAATCATATTCAAAAAAAAATATTTAGAGTTTTTCCTCTCCAAAACGAAAATTCAATACTCCAAATTTAGAGCTTTGAAAAATGAAACTCTATATTTGAAGTTTCACTGCTCAAAATTTCAAATTTAAAATTTCATATTTGTATTTGCATTTTGGTTCTTACAATTAATTATATCATATTTTTTATTTTAATTATTTTTTAGTGTAACATTTTAATCCTTATTTTTTCTGTCTCATAAGTATTTCAGATTTGTTTTTATAGATTTAAACTTTACACATAAAATTAAATATTAAAATAAGATTTATATTATTTTAACATTAGAATTAGACAAAAAGAATATTACAAAACAACCTTAATAAAAAATTAAGAAAAGGTACATGAAAACATAATTATTACATAAATTAAAGTATTAGAACAACACTAATAGTCTGGTAAATTTGCTCTTGAATCTTCAAAATCTCCAAAATATTGTTCTAAGTGTGCAACCGGAGATGGAGCATTACAGAAATAACTTTACAAATAAAATGGTATTTTGCTTGTAGTTTAATATTTAGTTATGTATTTCTATTTAAAATTTTATATTTTAGTGTAAATGTTTTTAATTAATATTTTTGTTATAATTTATATATTCTCTAATTAATTATAAATTTTACTAATTATGACAAATATAAAGACCATAGAGTAAAACATATATAATTTTAAAGTTTTAGTTCAAAGTTTTGGATTTGGAGAATAGCACCTTGAAAATTCAAAAATAGTTTTGAAAACTCTAAAAAAAAAGTCTTTTTGGAGAAACTTTAAAAGAGATTTCAAACTCCAATCAACACAATAATCAGAAAAGTAGAGAGAACATACATTTGTGAGGGTTTCTTTACAAGTAGGCTCGTCACCAGTTAGCTATAAGATTATGTATTTCCATGCTTAGATCTCGTAGAGTTTACAAATGAGATGTTATTTCATTGACAATTTGCACACCTTCATTCAGTCGGCGTCGTTAATCAGCATGAGTGTCGACCAAGACCAAAAGGGTGTCGATCTATGCTATCTCAAAATATCAACTCTGGCCTTTGTTTTTCTTCACAGCTACGATTTTTATTTTCAATTTAAGCTCCAACTGACTGCATAATCTCTATAATATTCTTAAACGTATCTACACCTTTTTTTTTGTCACTAAACGTATCTACACCTAAAAAAAAAAAAAAAAAAAAAAAAAACCTAAAACAGACTTGAAATATGAAATAAAGACTTTATAAAAGAGTTATATTATGGTATAAAACTGGCAAACAATTGGGCCGAGGTACCTGTGTAAGCTAAGATGACATGTTGGTTTTCAATGTGTGAAGAGATGGACCGTTAGTGTTAGGGCATGCTACATTTTCGTCTGTTCTATAATATAATAGCTTCTTGTGCCAAAGCGACTACCAAACCGCAAAAATAAAATAATCTTTGAATATACTTTTGTGATTCTAACTTAGAAATTTTGGTTTAAAAAAAAAATCTTAATCAATATAGTATGCTGATCATTTCACGAATATGACATGTACCATTATATTTATTTATAGAAACATAAGTGAACGAGTCTAAAGCTAGCTTTCACATATTAGATGAGCAAAAAGTTGAAACTTTTTCAAAATTAGATCCGGTTAAAGCGGAACATAATAAAATAAATTTCTTAAACTAGTTATTTTAGCTATGTATATATAGGAATGTTCCCAAAACAAAAATACATCACCTTTGTTTTTATAGTTTAAACAATTATCAATTCACGTCGGCTAAATCTTTTCTTTAAAAAATTCATTTCTGTCAAATAGAATGAGGAAAACACCTCAACTCTCGTTTAAAGTTCTTACTATCTTCATCATTCTTGTGATAGGTTTGTATTTCTATTTTATGTTTATCTTAATCTATTACAAATATCGTTATAAAATAAACTAATCATGAATATATGATACCGATATTTTTTTTAAAAATCATTCTAACTATATTGTGTAAAATACATCATAATGCATATATTGTAGAAGTTTTTATTTCAAGTATCACTATTGTGTAAATTTCATAGCATACACAAAAACTAGAATACCTAGGAAACATAATTTATAGGTTTTGTATAAATATATGTGGTCTTCATAATTTATAAAGAACTATAATACAGAAAATGGTTCCACATATTTCCACTTTTTATCATCTATCTTTCAGTTTTTTTTTTAAATCATTCAAATTTGGCAACATGTGTTTTCATAACTAGTAAAGCCTTATTTTTTTAAGTAAATTTATGTAATATATTACATTATATTTGTACATTTTGTAGTAACTGTTACTTTTTCAAAATAAACAATAAATAAAAACATCTTGATAGGTTACTCTCACTTTATCAGTAATATTCAGAAATGATTCAGGGTATCTATTCACCAAAGAAAAAAATACTTTTTACATAAATCATATGTTCATTCTTTTTCTTACTCAATATCTCTCTCTTTCTATTGATTATAGCTCATACAATAAAAAATTTAAAATCGGTCTTTTTCTTTTCATAAATAAATTTTATATTCAAGAGAATGAGAAAATTAGTATTTTTCATTTTAGCCTAATTTTTTTTTGTTTTCACTAAATACTGAAAACCTAATTTTTTATTTTCACTAATAACTGATATTTTATATTCAACAGGAATGACGGTAAATGCACAAACTAACAAAAACAAATGTGATCAACAACAAGTCCCCGTAAACAAAAATGGGTTGTGCGTTGATTCTGAATGCAAAGCTAAGTGTAATGAGATACGCGGACCTAAGGCGACAAGTATGTGTTATGGGTCAAAAGACAAAAAGCCTATGACTTGCCATTGCTCAATTTGTTAATGTTCTAGTTAAGCGTGGTGAATAAATATGCTGCTCAGCCATAATATCTTTGAATAATTTTTACTCTTTTAATTTTTTCTTTAATAGCAAAACTCTATAATATTTTTATTGGGAGCATTATAATAAAGTATTGAAGTTGACATAAAAATAAAGAATTGAAATGTTTGCTTCATGATTTGTGGCATTATTTATAATAATGAGTAACATAAATGCTAAGAAAGACACAATTGTTTGCAAACTTATATTAATTTTCTTATGATAAATGATTACAATGTTATGTAGACAGTGCCGCGTGAACTGTTAAGGGGACCTTTGGCAATAATTTAAAACTTAACATTAATTTATATTAATACTCCCTCTATTCTCGAAATTAAAATTCTCTATTCTCGAAATTAAGATTTTCTAGATTTTTCTTGTCCATAAAAATAGAGTTTATCAAATTTTAAATTATATATAAAAGTAAATAATAAATTAAATTTTAAACATTTATTATATTCATAAAAATTAAATATATTTGTAAATAATAAATTAAATTCTAAACATTTATTATATTCTTAATAAGCGTGAATACTCTAGAAAATCATAGTTTCGGGAACGGAGGGAGTAATAATTATATAAATTTTGTTTTGTAAAAGTATATTCAGTGTAGCATGGAAACTATATCTAATATTCATATGTTGAACATATATTATTTTTTTGTGAGGAAGATTTATACAAAGAATCAAACAAATATCTAATATTTAAAAACAATTAATGCAAAAAAAAAACTTATGGAAGATTTATATAAAGAATCAGTACTAAAATAGTATACAAATTTTTACAAATGAAGCTATAAAATATGAAAATTTGGGCCCTAAAGTAATAGGTGAGGTGGGGGCCTGAGGCTGAAGTCTTTTTTATTTGTATAGGAGGCACGACTCTGTATGTAGTAACGATTGTGTATAAACTATAAATGGCTTAGGGAAATTTTTTTTTTTAAAGAAGATTAAATCACCTTTAATATTTACATCTGCGAATGTAATCAACAAATATGTCATTTTTAATATACATGATCCCAAAAAAATTTAGGAGTATATGATTTAACAACAAAAATAAACTAGTATATTGTTATAGACACTTTAAAAAATGGTGTATAATAATAGAGGAAGTTTACTAGAATACAAAAAAATTATTCATTTAGTACTAAAATAACTAAAATGATTTAGAAATTATTAAAAATAATTATGGTCCAAATTACCATTGTCCATAGTTATAAAAAAATGAATTACAAAAGTGTCATTAAATTTTTATGTCACACCTTTGTATGCTTGTACTTAATTATAGTATGTTAAATATAATGTGTGAAAGAAATATGTCAGAAAAGTAGTGCTAAAATTCCTGGATTTAATTGAAAAGAATACTTATAGAGATATATCTGCTGACTGAAGTAACAAATGTTTTTTTTTAAAATGAACACTTTTGGGTCATATTTAATTTTTTGATAACATATTTGTGTATCTGATTGTAGCTTCTAACATATTGTGTGATAGAAATATGTCGAAATGTGGTACAACTGTTTCGGATTTAATAGAAAAATATTATAGGGATATATCTACCGACTAAAGTATCTGATTTTTAAAAAATTGACACTTTTAGGTCATTTAATTTTATGACATATTTTTGTATCCAATTTATGTTTCTGACATAATTTTGTATCTCAAAGTGTAGACGAAAAATATGGGTTAGGATATACTGAAATTAATTTGATTCCCAATTAAATTTTGATTATTTTAATTTTGAAATAGTTTTTAGTGTAATTAAAACCCGGATTAGGCTTTAAAATTTGTAACTATCATCTTCTTTTTTGCACTTTTCTCCATTTCAAGTAGTCTATTTTCAAAGTGGTTTAGGGCATTTACAACAGTTCCTTATCTTCTTATTATTTGAAGGTTTTTCCACTACAACAGTCATTTATCCACTCTAATTTTAAGGGAGTGAATAGTATACCATCAAATTTGATAATGAACTCTTCACCCTTTTAAAATACTATTTATTTTTCACTTTAGTCATTCTATTTATATATGTTTTATGATTGTGTACTTATTATTTGTTTTTCTGCCTTTTAGTATTATAATTATACTAGCAATTAAATATTATAAGTATGGTCTTATTAAATTAATTTTAAATAATAATAATATATGAAAAAATATTGTAGACCAATATATAACATTAACAAAAATAATATAAACATTTTATTTACACAATATATTTCGAAAATATTACACAGATATAAAATTATCATACAATCATAATATTTTACATCAAACTAAAAGTTAATTAACCTAAAATATTACACATTAAATTATATATTACAATACTAATATTTATATAAATTTAGTCTTGAACCTCCAAGTTCACCAAAATAGTCTCGATATAAATTTGAAGTACTCTCTTCGTTTGTTGTTGCTGAGTTGTTTTTGTATGGTTCTTGCTTGTTCAGATTGGACAAAGTGGTGAATGTTAATTTCATCAATAGAGTTTAAATTTTTCAACAAGATTTTATTTTCTTCCTCCATTTCTTTTAGGACTTTTTTTTATTTTGCATGCTTAACTGAAATAATCGTATTGAGATTTTAATCCTTAAATATTTTATATCTCAAGAGTATTCCAGATTTTTTAAGAAAGTTAATAATTTTAAAGATAAAATTAAATTTTAAAATAAGATATATATTATTTTAAAACTAGGATTAGACAACAAAATATTACAAAAGAAACTCAATAAAAAAAACTTTTAAAAAGATACATGAAAACATAATTATTACATAAATTAAAATATTAGAACAACACTAATATTCTGGTAAATTTGCTCTGGAATCTTCAAAATCTCCAAATATTGTTTAAACAAGTTTTGTGTAACCGAAGATGGAGCATAACGGAAATAAATTAATAAATAATATGATATTTTGCTTATAGTTTAATATTTAGTTATGTATTTCTGTTTACAATTTTATATTTTAATGTAAAAATTTTAATTAATACTACTGTCATTTTCTTAAAAAAATCACACATGAATCAAGGTTGTGACTTCTGTTTTAATATATAAGATGTTTGTAACAACTAAAATAACCGAGAGAACTAGTAAAAGTACTAAAAACCCCATCTTTCTTTTTTAATTTATTAGGTAAGTGTTTTATATCTTTCCCAAAAAAAAATCCCTTTCTCTTGTTGACATTCTCCGTCAGAAGCTAGGTAGACAACGATGGCTGCTTCTCTTGACTTCTATCTCCGACGACTTCTCCTTCCGCCACAGCCTCCTCTGTTTCGTCATCCCCGCCCCTACAAATAATAAGACTAATCCTGGTGAATGTTGCAATTTGATTGCTCTAGAGGTTCTATATATCGCAATTCATCAATACCTTAGTAAATCTCTAAATTTAACACGGTGACTACTCAAACATGATCATGCAAAACATAGAAAAATATTAGAGTGTGAAAATACCTAAGTTTTAATCAATATATAAAAGAGTCTCTATCTTCTCTCCAAAACCTCTCCAAGTAAAAATAAAATATATATTAAACAGTGGCTGAAAATAGATAAATATAAGTCAACACATCCAAAGGCCTTTTTCCAAATATGAAAACTTCTTGGTCAAAATGCATTTTTTGAAACTTCAGTTGGCGTCGTTAATCAGCATGAGTGTCGACCAAGACCAAAGGGGTGTCGATCAATGCTATCTCCAAATATCAAGGCTGGCCTCTGCTTTTCTGCATGGTTACGAGTTTTCTTCAATTTAAGCTCCAGCCGGCTAATCTCTATAATGTTATAAAACGTATCTAAACCCAAAAAAAAACCTAAGCCAGACATGAAATACCAAAAAAAAAAACTTTATAAAAGAGTTATACTATGGTATAAAAGTGGTAAAAACCTAGTATATTAATTGGACCAAGGCACCAGTATAAGCTAAGATGACATGTTGGTATTCAATGTGTTAAGAGATGGACCGTCAGTTTTACGGCATGCTACCTTTTCGTTTGCCCTAGAAGACGATAGCTTGTTGTACCAAAGCGACTATCAAACAGCAAAAAAAAACTTTGAATTTATTTTTATGCTTCTAACTTAGAAATTTTGGTTTTATTTAAGAAAAAAAGAAAATTCTTAATCAAATTTAATTGCTCGAGTTTTGACTCATATAATTACAATATAGTATATTGAACGAGTCTAAAGCTAGCTTTCACATATTAGATGAGCAAAAAGTTGAAACTTTTTCAAAATTAGATCCGGTTAAAGTGGAACATAATAAATAAATTTCTTAAATTGTTTATTTTAGTTATGTATATATACACATGTTCCCAAAACAAAAATACATCACCTTGTTTTTTAGAGTTTAAAGCTATTATCAATTCACGTTTGCTAAATCTTTTCTCAAAAAAAATTCACTTGTTATATAGATATGAGGAAAACACCTCAACTCTCGTCTAAAATCTTTACTATCTTGATCATTATTGTGCTAGGTTTGTATTATATTTTAAGTTTATCTTAATATATTACATATACTCCTTATAAAATAATTTTCGTGTATCTCAATTATAGATTTGTTATTTCAAGTATCTCTATTATGTAAATTTGTAGAAGTTGTTATTTCAAGTATCTCTATTATGTAAATTTCATAACATACATAAAAACTAGAATACCTAGAAAATAGAATTTATAGTTTTTTGTATAAATATATATATATATGGTCAAGAACTATAATATAAAAAATGTTCCAATATTTCAAATTTTTATCATCTATCTTTCAGTTTTTTTCGATAAAAAAAATTTGGTAACATTTGTTCTTCATAACTTTCAATTCCCTATTTTTTAAGTAGTTTAATATAAAATATTATGTTATATTTATTCATTTTCTAATAATATGTTACTTCTTTTAAAAACAATAATTAAAAAACATATCTCTCTCTCTCTCTCTCTCTCTCTCTTTCTCTCTGTTGATTATAACTCTTAAAAAAAATCAGTCTTTTTTTTCATAGAGAAAATTAGTATTATTTTCTTATTTTCATAATTTTTTTATATTTTCATTAAAAACCTGATATTTTATATGTAATAGGAATGATGGCAAATGCACAAAAAAACAACAAATGGTGTGATCAAATACAACTCCCCGTAAACAAAGATGGGGTGTGCATTGATAATGATTGCAAAGTTAAGTGTCAAAAGAAACGCGGACCTAAGGCGATAAGTAAATGTGCTGGGTCAAAAGACACAAAACCTATGCAATGCTATTGCTCAGTTTGTTAACGTTCTGGTGAAGCATGGTGAATAAATGACGTTCAACCATAATATCTTTGAAGTATTTTTACTCTTTTATTTTTTTTAATAGAAAAACTCTATAATATTTTTATTGGAGCCTTATAATAAAGTATTGAAGTTGATATATAAATAATGAATTGAAATGTTTGTTTCACATTTGTTGCGATATTTATTATTCTGAGTAACAGAAACGGTAAGAAAGACACAATTGTTTGTAAAGTTATATGAATAGTCAGTGCCGTGCGAACGAACTGTTTAAGAGGCTAAGGCAATAATTAAAATTTAACATTAATCACTACTATATATT
>JABAYD010013453.1:0-17237 GCA_014822095.1 Diplotaxis tenuifolia
GTGCAAAAGAAATAATGCACAAGGTTTGCACAAGAAAGATCAAGACCGTGCAAAGTTCGGGTCAGCCTCAAATGACCCAAAGAAGGATGTGCAAAACAAGGGTTGAAGATTATCTTTGGTGCAGAGTTTGTGCAAAAGAATCAAGACCAATGTGCACAATCCGGGTCTTCATATGTCGGCCAAGAAAAGAAGAGAGAAGCTGTTGGCGCCAAGTCTCTCGGTTTGAATTCAAATCTAGATCTAGTCTCCACTTGACTAAAGAGCTGTTGGGTGTTGTCACTCTCACGTCCAGGCCAGCCAGAAGACCTTTGGCAGCTTCCTCCTTGGCCTTACTCTCATATAATATTAGTTTAAAGGCCTTCCCCACTTGCCATTGTTTATTGTATTTTCTCTTGTCTTGTTTTGTTCATCTTTGGCTATATTATGCCTCTTGTAGCCACGAAATTATCTAAGCTGAATGGGGGAGTTCCCCTTTCTTCTTCACCATTCTCTGGTCTCATTACATCTCTCTAATCTCTGGTTTCTCTAATCTCTCAAACACTCCTTCACCAATTCTCTTATTCTCCTGTTACTTTATTCTCCATACTCTCTATTCTCTGTTACCCACGAGCTCAGTCTCTCTCATACTCTCAAACCCTCTTATTTTCTGTCTTGTATACAATCTGTCCAGCAGATTGCTTGTCTTTGTTTCACATTCTCTATCACTTGATTTCGACCACTCTCTGTTCTAAACACCACTCACACACCATAATCTGTCTATTCTCACAGGTAGTCAGAGTCCCAGACTCCAGAATCACAGTGCATGCAACTTATCATCATCCTCTGCTTATTGAAACTCACTCACTTACTACATTTTCTCTGTTGATTAGTAGAAACTCCAAAAAGGACTTGTCAAGTACATGTACAAACCATTTTCATCCTACTTTGGTACATATCTTAAACTTTATTAGTATCGCTATTTGATCGGCAAAGTTACGTTGACTTTATTCTTTGTGCTTTTTCTCTTCAGTGCTTCTTTCCTCAGAACTTGGTTTTAGACATCAGAACTCCTATGTTTCTTCTCAACTCAGCTTATGACTCATGGTAGGTTGATAATCATGTGTCTTAATCTAACTTACAGTGTCTGTTTCACATATGAAACGTTCTATGTCAGGTCCGACATAGCTTAGCTTCTTCATCTGCTGATCCAAGAGGCTTCTTGAAGCATTGCAAATCAGATATTTCGCGTTGTAATTCATCATAGCTCCAGTTCTTACAAGGTTAAAATTTAAGTTGAAAAATTTTATTAGGAGATGTCACACTCTCTACTCACTCATAGTTTCTATGTCCTTTATTTTCACACCAAATAGGATTTAAGAGGCCAATGTTGCTTGCCCTAAACTCATTCTCAGCATCTCCACAGAATGGTGTTTTCAGAAACTCTTGCTTCACTCATTGTCACTCTGAAACACAAGACACTTGGTTTGCTAAAGATTCTCCGAGTTAAACAAAAGTAAGACTGCCCTTTATGTTGTTTCTTTCTCATTTTAGCAATCACATCAAGTTTGTTAAACTCTGCTTATGACATGATTGTCTTTTTTGGTTTGGCAGAGAGTCGCAGAGTCTGTAGGTGACTGGTACTTCGACCGTACTTCGACCGATCCAACAATGTTAAAGCCATTGACTGTCTTTACCCATGCGACAAAACATGTCACTACCTGATTTTCCTTCGATCATATTTATTTATGAGATCACTCTGTTGCACCTAAAAGAGAAAAATAATGGAGAGGAAAAACTCTCCTATCATATTTCCTGCAATTATTATTGGGAAAATATTTATTTTGTTTTCTAATAGTTAACGAAGCAGTACATAAGATTTTCATAATTGATCATGTTGTTAACTCATTTCATTAAAACATGTTCACAAAGAAACACCATATTTGTTGAACATTCATGATTTCTCACTTGAAAACATATTTGAGGTCCTCTTTGGATTTTTAATTTGAAACCAAATATGCTTGACCGAAATCATTTGGTGCCAAATATGCACCGGCTAAAGAAGAGGAAATGACTTACTTTTTTCCATATATATCAGACCAGATGGAGGTGTTCCTCGGAGAATCGACTCGTCTGTTCACCACGTGATCTAACAAAGATGGGCGGCGGACAAAAAAAAATCATTTGGGGCCAAATATTTTTATAACGAACGAAAATCAAAACACTCTCACATCTATTGGGAAATGAATACACAACCCTGTCACTATGACGTCTGCTCGACACATACGTTTCATAATATAGATTATACTATGAATTATATGTCTCAAATCCTATAAATTAACAGGTGAGAGAAATAAAAAACAATCTGTTAACACACATCAGTGATATAAACCTTTAACAAAAAACAAAATCAGGTAGTCAATTATGCTTGAAGATAATATAGTCGGATTGCGTGTTAATACAGTTTTTTTGATCTTGCTTACAATAAAATTATGAAAAAATGTTGGCATCCGAATACGTTCACAGGTTTAAAATCATAACGAAGCATCTGAAATAACAACAATTCAATACACCCTTTCAATCCTATTAAAAAAAAATCTTCCAAAGAACATACCACAACTCTATTTTTGTCAACCGAAGATTTCATTAAACTATGCCCAATGGGCATTGTTACATGAAGACATCAGGGTTTACAGAAATTAAAAGCCCAAACAGAAATTCAAATTACAGTCCATCGAAAAATGAGAAGTTTCAGAGCTACGCTTCATCACTGCACTTTTTAGGGAACGCGTGTCCAACATGCAGCTAATAGATGTTGCGGCCACCGCTTTGGAGCTTCACTACCGGAAAACTCCATGAGTTGCTTCTCGAATTCTCTTCTTCCACCGAGACTCTTCTTTTTTTTTTTCACCATAAGACTCCTGGAGATTTGCTCGGAACTCTCTGCATCAATTATCTTGTTTAAAACACCGTTGCCAAAGACCTTTCTCTCCTACCTCGATTATTTGATCGAAGAAGCCATGATTCATCGTTGATTAAACCAGAGAAGCTTCAATCAATTGAAGAAAGATTTTTTGCTGGACAGTTATCAAACGCCAACTCTACTAAATCACTTCATAAAGACCTAAGAAACCTATAGGAACTCAATCATCCTTTGACCGTGAAGTTTTACCTTGAGTGCCGATATATGGATAGATAGACAGTAAAGACTGACTCACGAAAAATATGTTTAGTTGACGATTAACACGGTTTCAATCAATAATCGACGGAATAAAATATGAAAATCATGAAAGGCCAACGTAAATTATTAAAACTCAACCAAAGAAACATAGATTTTTTTTTTTTTTAACATAGATAAAAGAAAGATCATGAAAAAGCTATGTTTTGATTGAAGAGAAACACATGAAAATCGCAAAACGAAGACTTATCCGCTAATCGGAGATACAATTGCCAAAGCGAACCAAAAAAATCGATCTAATGATCGAAGTAAAGTAATTTACGTAAAAAAAATCATAAATTTTTTTTTCTCTGTGAAAGATAGGGTTCTGTGAATAAGGAAGGATACAGAGAGGATTTTATCTCTGTAGGAAGGAAAGAGAAACCTTTTTTAGAGCATCACAATGGTGTTACCCATGTGGAATTTTTAACAATATAATATCAATTTTTTTTTGAATAGTTAAGAACTCTAGTCTAAATTGTGTGTCTAATGCTGTTATTTATCTTGGGATCCTTAGAATTTTTAGAGAGAGAGAGAGAGAGAGGAGAGAGAGAGAAAGAGAGAGAGAGAAAGAGAGAGAGGAGAGAGAGAGGAGAGAGAGAAAACCACTACCACGTAAAGATTCGATCCTAAAAACTCCTTATTTAAGAATCAATTTTTAGTTTTTTTAATTTTATATTATTATTATATATAAATTTTCGCGCTAAAGATTAGCAAGGACCATGGGTGGTAACATACCTCAATAAAACACTACATCACCTACACATATTTATACATAGCAACAATTATATTTCTAATCCGACGCTTGCGCGAGATTACACCCCTAGTTTAGTTAAGGTTTTGTGTGGATAGAAATTGTTTTTTTTTTTCTTAACGGATAAAGAACATCAAAAATAGGGCCCAAGTCCAAACCTCGCCTCCTATATAAAGACGCATCATCCCTTCATGCATTTCTCGCTCATCTCTTTTCCTCTTTTAGCAGCTCTCTTCTCGCAAAGATTTTCCCTGAAATTTTCCCTAGAAAATTAGCAATTCTTATTCTATCTTTAATTGTTCCTCAATTTTCTTCTTAAAAATCCCAGGGAATCTCTTGAGAGAATAGTTTTTGTTGCCGATTTATCCAAATTATCATTTAAACACATCTCCTGAACGTTCATCGTGGGGAATTTCACGGCGGTGACAGATTCATCTTCTGCTTTTTCTGAGGGGGTTAGCCCCGAGGCTCTTTTGCCTCGGCGGATTTCAATATCCCCAATCTCCACGAAACCAGATTTACATTCCCTTCTTGATTCACCAATTTTATTTCTTCTCATTCCAAAATTCGTTTGTTAAGAGTATTGATTCTGAAGGGAGAAGAAGATGCCTGCTCTCGCTCTCGTTGATACTCCCATCGACGCCTTCTCCGGCGTCTACATCCCGCCGTCTCCAAACTCTTCCGTCGTTTGGTCTCCGTCACTCTCCTCCCTGTACCGAATCAACGGATGGAGCGCTCCGTATTTCACCACTCCGGTAACATCTCCGTTCGTCCTAACGGCTCTAACACCATGTCTCACCAAGACATCGACCTGATGAAAGTCGTCAAGAAAGCCACAGATTCGATATCCTCCGGTGGATTAGCTCTACACCTTCCTCTCATCGTCCGCTTCCCTGACGTCCTCAAGAACCGGCTCGAGTCTCTCCAATCAGCGTTTGAATTCGCAATCCAGACCCAAGGGTACGAGTCTCGTTACCAAGGCGTGTATCCGGTTAAGTGTAACCAGGACCGGTTCATTATTGAAGATATCGTCGAGTTCGGTTCCAGTTTCCGGTTTGGGTTAGAAGCTGGTTCCAAGCCTGAGATTCTTCTCGCCATGAGCTGTTTGTGTAGAGGTAACCCTGAAGCCTTTCTTGTCTGCAATGGTTTCAAAGACGCTGAGTATGTCTCCTTAGCCTTGCTTGGGAGGAAGCTCGAGTTGAACACAGTGATTGTTCTTGAGCAAGAGGAAGAGCTTGATTTAGTTATTGATTTGAGCAAGAAGATGAACGTGAGGCCTGTGATTGGGTTACGAGCCAAGCTGAGAACAAAACATTCTGGTCACTTCGGTTCTACTTCTGGTGAGAAAGGCAAGTTTGGTTTGACAACGGTTCAGATCATTCGTGTGGTTAGGAAGCTTCGTGAAGTGGGTATGCTTTACTGTCTCCAGCTACTTCATTTTCACATTGGTTCGCAGATTCCATCGACTGCTTTGCTCTCTGATGGTGTGTCTGAAGCTGCGCAGCTTTACTGTGAGCTTGTCCGTCTCGGTGCTTGTATGGAAGTGATTGACATTGGTGGTGGGTTGGGGATTGATTACGACGGGTCTAAGTCTGGAGAATCGGATCTCTCTGTTGCGTACAGTCTTGAGGAGTATGCTGCAGCTGTTGTGGCGTCTGTTAGGTTTGTTTGTGATCAGAAATCTGTGAAGCATCCGGTGATATGCAGCGAGAGCGGTCGAGCCATTGTCTCTCATCACTCTGTGTTGATCTTTGAAGCTGTCTCAGCTGGGAAACAACATGAGACCACCCCAAGTGATCTTCAGTTCTTGCTTGAAGGGTACTCAGAGGAAGCTCGTGGTGATTACGAGAATCTTTATGATGCTGCGATGCGTGGTGATCGTGAAAGCTGCTTGCTCTGTGTTGATCAGCTGAAACAGAGATGTGTTGGAGAGTTCAAAGAAGGTTACTTGAGCATCGAACAATTAGCTGGTGTTGATGGGTTATGCGAGTGGGTGACTAAGGAGATTGGCGCATCGGATCCGGTTTTTACATACAATGTCAACCTTTCGGTTTTCACTTCGATTCCTGACTTCTGGGGGATTGATCAGTTGTTTCCTATAGTTCCTATCCATAAGCTTGAACAAAGACCTGTGGCGAGAGGGATCTTGTCTGATTTGACTTGTGACAGCGACGGGAAGATCAACAAGTTCATAGGTGGAGAGTCGAGCTTGCCATTGCACGAGCTTGACAACGGTGGGCGGTACTATTTGGGAATGTTCCTTGGCGGGGCTTATGAGGAAGCTCTCGGTGGAGTCCACAATCTGTTTGGACGGCCAAGTGTTGTTCGGGTTTTGCAGAAGGATGGTCCTCATGGGTTTGCAGTGACCCGTGCCATGATGGGCCAATCTTCAGCGGATGTCCTTAGAGCAATGCAGCACGAGCCTGAGCTCATGTTTTAGACTCTCAAACACCGAGCTGAAGAATTTTTTTCGGTCCACAAAGCTGGTGGTGGTGATAAGGGAAACGACATACTAGTTTCATCATCTCTTGCTCGTTCATTCAACAACATGCCTTATCTTTCCATGGAGACGTCCACAAACGCCATAAATAACATCGCTGTTTACTACAGCGATGAAGCAGTGGTTGGTGATGGTGGCGGTTCCGGCAAGAATGGAAAATGGTCTTACTCGGTGGATTGAGAGACACGTGATCACGTCTTGTGCGTTTGATTTTCACCGTCCGATCCTAGTTCCTATGTCTTTCTGTTCTGTTTAAGTTAAAAGTTGTTTCTTTGTAATAAGGCAAACGCTTAGCAAATTTTAATGATTATAAACTAGTGGTTAACCATGTTAATGACCTGTTAAAAGCTTTGATATATTTCTTATGAAGTCCTCGGAATATTTAAAGAAAACAGTTCTTAACATTTAAATAGATGCGTTTGGATGCTTTTGTTTTGAATAGAAAAAAAAAACAGTACTCTACGCAAATAGACAAAGTTACACAATAAAGTCTACTGTGTAGGATCAAGAGAATAAGTGAAAGATGTGGTTGTTAGCGGGGTGAAGCGCGACACTACACCACACACATGTCACAGATATAGTTCTTCTAACAATATTTTACTATTAGTTTAGAATCTTTACTTTTTGTGGCTCTTCTCAGTCTGTATTTTGGAGATGCTAAGAGCATCTTTATCCACACAAACTCTAATAGAATTTTTAATGATTATTTAAGTATATAAATGTATTTAGTGAATTTAAGAATCTAGTTAAGAAACTATCCGATTTTGTGTCTCCAATGATAGTTTTTTAATTAAGGGTTCTAAAAAAAAATTTACTAAACATGATGAAAGTTAATCCAGGGTTTATGATACTGTTATGCACAAAACATAATAAAGAGATTTATAACAAGAGAATCAAACGCTGTCATCTGAAATTAAGCAAGGTTTTTATAAGATTCATCAACATTCATGTACATCAAGGTAGAAGAAGTAGATACACACAGTTTGCTGAGCATCTTTGAGGCCTTCAGCAGCAAAAGAAACTTGATCAAGGTTGAAAGTCTGATTGGCATGTCACGTTGTCCTTCATACCTAATACAAAAACACATGATATTAGAGCCATTGAGAGAAGCAGACAGTTCGCATACAAAGATATGAACACAACACAGTTGATGATCTTGTTTTAAAGATCTAGAAGCTACAAGTTCGTACAGAGAGTTCAGAGTAATCACAGGAGCATTGAGAGAGGACACCTACTGCAGCTATTGATTTGCCACTACAAGGTTGCCCACAAATTACAACTAGCGCCATTGGTCACTGAACTTGTAACACTGCCTACAATATGGAACCACAAGGACTTTAGATCCAGAGTAATATGATAATAACAATCGTTTCTAACAGCTTAAGGAAACCAAACACATAACGAAACTCCGCCACCATTCCATCAACCTAACCGAAACAGATTGATTCTAACTTGCTTTTTGCAGATGTTGGAGAGACAAATACAAACTCTGACCTCCAAGATTAGTAAAGAAGCTCTGGTGAGTTCCCAAGGAAGCACCTGTTGCAGCCAAATTCATCTCTAACAAAAGTGTCGTAAGCAAATCCAAATCTCAAAATCTAACTTTATTAATTCAAACCATAAGTCAAGACAGCAACACCAAACAACCAGCAACGACAGTCATCATCAGGACACTACATTGAAAACAAGAAAACGAATTTATCTTCTCTTCTTAGGATCATCAACGTTTGATTCGAAAGGTTGAGACTTTACCAGCTTCGTGGAGATGGATACATGCAATATCGATCGGACGGCTTTCCTTGCTCTGTTGGAGACTTTTCTGAAGACATTCTCGACGAACCTAAGTAAAAGATCCAACCTTCTATCTTCTTCTTCCTCGTCCTCGTCTTCCTTTTCTGGACTCTGGACCTTCCGTTTTCAAAAGAGGCTTCTTATTAATCAAAATCAAAGGCTTAGAAAAGTCACCAAAAACTAAGCTCTCTCAAATCACAAAATCACTCACAAACTCATGACTAATGTCGACTCATGACAAAGCCTTATATAGGTTATTTATAAATCCCAAACCTAATAGTAGAACACATAATTCAAATCATTATCCAACTCCAAATAGGATAACTTGTTTCTCAAGTTATTCTTCAAGCTTATCCAACAATCTCCCCCTTAAGCTTGAGCTCAACTTCACTTACATCCTCAATGCCAATCATGTTTCTCATCTCTTTGAATTTGATCCGACCAAGTGACTTAGTTAATATGTCAGCCTTTTGTTCATTCCCGGGTACATTCTCTACCTCAACTTGTTCTTTCTCTACACACTCTCTAATGAAGTGAAACCTTCTACGTATGCGCTTACTACGACCATGAAATACTGGGTTCTTAGTAAGCGCAATAGCAGATTTGTTGTCAACTTTAATAGTCACTCGCTTGCAGTCCTCCCCAATAGTTTCACTCAAAAGATCTTGCAACCAAATAGCTTGTTTTGCAGCTTCAGTAGCCGCCATGAACTCGGCTTCACAAGATGATAATGCCACTATCTCCTGTTTTGTTGAGCACCAGGTGATCGGACTCTTTTCAAGGTAAAAGATGTGTCCTGTTGTGCTCTTCCCATTATCTTCATCCACATTGTGTGAAGCATCGCTATAACCCATTATTCTCATTCCTCTGCTTCGTTCAAACCGGAGACCAAGAGAACATGTCCTCTTTAGATATCTGAATACTTGTTTCAAAGCTGCTCCATGTGATTCTTTCGGCTCTTGCATATACATGCTAAGCACACCTACTGAAAAAGACAGATCAGGTCTAGTGTGAAGCAAATATCTGAGACATCCGATGCTTCGTCGATACTCTTTCTCATTGATAGCAGCTTCTTTAGGGGCCCGTGAAAACTTGGCATTCATCTCCATTGGTACGTGAACCAAATTGCAACCACTCATACCCGTTTCCTCAAGGATCTTGCGTGCATAACGGTTTTGTTTCAGTAAAATACCACCATCATACTGATGAATTTCTATGCCCAAGTAGTAAGTCAATCTTCCAAGATCACTCATTTCGAATTTTGCAGCCATCTCTTCCTTGAACTCATGAATCAATCTAAGAGATGATCCGGTTACAAGTAGATCGTCTACATAGACAACCACAATGAGTAGCTCTTTGTTCATTTCTTCGCGGTATACTGACGGCTCCTTAGAACATCTAGAGAACTTCAGTCCTTGCAAATATGGTTCAACTTTGTATTCCAGGCCTTAGGGGCTTGTCGTAAACCATAAAGTGCTTTCTTCAGTTTGTACACCATCTTTTCTTTTCCTGCAACAACAAAGCTTTCAGGTTGAGAGACGTAAACCACCTCCTTTAGATCTCCATGGAGGAAAGCGGTCTTCACATCTAGATGATGTATTTCCCATCCATTAGCTGCTGCAACTCCAATGATTAAACGTATGGTTTCCATACGAGCTACTGGGGCAAATACCTCATCAAAATCTACACCGTGTCTCTAAACATACCCTTTTGCAACCAAGCGTGCTTTGTATTTGCTAATACTCCCATCAGCATTGCGTTTGATCTTGAAGATCCATTTAAGGCCAATTGGTTTTGCTCCCATTGGTAATTCCACAAGGTCCCACGTTTCATTCTTTTCTATTGAGAAAAGTTCATCCTCACACGCTTCAATCCATACTTTCAAACCTTTGGCTTCACTAAAATCCCATGGCTCATCGTTGATCATAACCAACAGTCTTTCACATTCTATCTCGGCCAGGAGAATATATTCATCAAGGTACGCTGGCTTTGTGGACACTCGAGATGACCTTCTTAACTGTGGAAGGTTCTCTTCTTCTTCAGCCTCTGATTGTTCTTCTTCTAACTCAGCAATATCTTGAACATCATTATCATTCTCTCCACCTGAAGTTTATTCATTATAAGTTGTTGTCGTGAGTGGAAGAGTGAATTCACCAGGATCACTTTTTGTTTCTTGTATTGCGTGATTCCATCTCCACTCCTTTTCCTCATCGAACAAGACATCTCGACTTACAATGATTCGTTTTGTTAGAGGATCAACAAGACGATAAGCCTTGCTTCCCGGCTCTGTTCCTAGATGAACAAGAACTCTGCTCCTATCATCAAGTTTCTTTCTACCAACGGCTTCAGTTCTTGCATAGCACACACAACCAAATACTTTCAAGTGAGATAAGTTAGGTTTCTTGCCTCTTAACATCTCGTATGGTGTCATTACGTCCAGAGATCTCGTTGTAACTCGATTGATCAGATAAGTGGTGTGTCTCACAGCTTCCCCCCAAAACTCATTTGGCATGTTCATATGCTTTAGTAAGCTTCTAATCATCTCCAATAGCCTCCGGTTTCGTCTTTCTACCACACCGTTTTGCTGTGGTGAGTAAGGGGCAGTTAAGTGACGTTTGATACCTCTCCTATCACAATAGTTGATAAACTCGTGAGAGGTGAATTCCCCACCCCTATCTGTCCGAAAAGTCTTTATCACCTTCTGTGTTTCTTGTTCTGCAATCTTCTTAAAGCATTTGAATTTTTCGAATGCCTCATTCTTTCCTCCCAGCAAGATGGACCACATATAACGAGAGCAGTCATCAATCAATACGAATACATACCTTTTACACCCTGGAGTTGCAGGCGTAATAGGTCCACACAAGTCACCATGGATGAGCTCAAGTACGTTTTCAGACCGGTATGTCGTCTTCTTAGGAAACGACTGTCTTGTTTGTTTTCCTTTTAAGCAAGCTACACATGTATCTCCACTAACTTCAGGCTTGTGAATACCAACTACAAGCTCCTTCTTAACCATCATCTTCATTGCCTCATTGTTGATATGGCCTAAACGTGCGTGCCACTTCAGAGATTCTGTCTCAGCTTTCACCAAAAAACAATGCATAAGGTCCACTTGTAGGTTTACTATATATAGTCGATTCTTTGATCTGGTTGTCTTAACCATCAAGGCTCCAAACTTATCAAACAGTGAGAGATTCTTATCCTCCATTACCACTTTACATCCCACCTCAGTGGCTTGACCTAAGCTCACAATATTGCTGCGAAGTCCCGGTATATAGTAAACGTTAGTTAAGACCTTCTTCAGTCCACCTTCTAGAATAAACCGTACCGAACCTTTGTCCTTTATATCGATCCTTGAGTCATCCCCAAACCGTACTATTCATGTGATAGTTTCATCAAGATTGCAGAAGAATGAGTGGTTACCACTCATATGATTACTAGCTCCATTGTCAAGGTACCATACATCTTGGGTATCTGATTCAGCTTCAAAGTTTTTAGGATTAACTCTCTTCTCATTCAAGAAAACAATCTCATGCATCATCAGTTTATCAGCTTCATGATTATCTTCCTCATTCTTCTCAACGGTTTCTTGTAGTTTCAAGAGTTTATCAGGACAATCATTCGCATAGAATCGATGGATCAAGAGATAAACACAAACACAAAGCTTCTTATTAATCAAAATCAAAGGCTTAGAAAAGTCACCAAAAACTAAGCTCTCTCAAATCACAAAATCACTCACAAACTCATGACTAATGTCGACTCATGAAAAAGCCTTATATAGGTTATTTATAAATCCCAAACCTAATAGTAAAACACATAATTCAAATCATTATCCAACTCCAAATAGGATAACTTGTTTCCCAAGTTATTTTTCAAGCTTATCCAACAAGTAGTACAAATAGAAATTACGCCTAAGAGCTGCACAAAAATTACAACCCATGCCACTGCCTGTCGTTTTGCTTTACTTTTCCTTTCAAATTAGATAGTTACCCGCATTTATGAGCAGAGTGAAATAACTAATTAGATTATTATTTTTTTTCGAATTTTAGATTTTTAGAATAAAAACTTCAAATTTGGTTCGAATATTTATAAATTTCGGTTTTAATTTGGTTTGGATTTGGTCGGATCGTAGCAGGTTTAGTTCGAGTTCAGATATCTATTTTATGTTTAAAAAAAATCCAAATATATACGAAAATACTCAAAATAAAGCAATATAAAACATAAAAATTGAATATTGTAAGATCAAATACTCAAATTTACATAAAACATATTCAAATTAAATATAGGATGAAAAAGATGTTTTAAGTATTCGGAACATTTTTTGTTATTTTTAGATATTTACTTATGACTATTTGATAATTGATATTTTTAAATATTTATATATACATGAAATTAAAAATAATTAATGTATTTAAATATATAATTGTGATGTGGATATTTTAGGTATCTAAAACATTTAAATTTGGATCAGATTCAAATATTGTTATCCGAATTATTAAAATTTTAGATTCATCTAAGTACTTAATCATTTTTAGTTTGTGTTTACTATTACTTTTAAATCAAGTTTTGTTGAGTTTCCAGATATATATATACCTGAACTTACTCTCTTCTACAAATATCGTGAAATATAAAATAAGTGTAAAACAAATATATATATATATATATAACTATTGAACTATGCTTTAAAAATACCAATAAAAATTATGGGGCATGGTGTCAGTATTGTTAGATGTGTTTCATAATTGACGTAGTCTACAACTAATAACTTGTATTTTCTTATAATATTATTTAGTAAATATAATAAAAACACAATACAATCGAGTGAAAAAATTTATGGTAGCATCAAAAATAATGAGATCTCTTTACTTAGAACATGCATTGTGTTATTCAATCGATTTAGCGATTTTTTTTATTTTTAAAGCTATTTCAATCTCTGTTTTTTCTAGCAATTTTGAATTTGTTTTAAATTCTTGGTCGTATATGTAAAACTTGAAATAAAAAGTAATTTTGGTAAAATAAAGATTCAATTTTGCGTGAATTTTTTTTTCACTTTAGTTTTTTTTAATTCATAACCAATCACAATTATTTGTTGCTTCGATATACATAAATTTCAACTATAGCCAAGTTCGAAGATGTACAAAACTTTCAATTTTTAAAAATATTCTCATCCCCCAACAATTTGTACTTTTTATGATATTTTCGTAGTTACACGGAGATAACTTTAACTCACTAATGCATAAGTAACAAATGTACGAACCAAAAATAGATTAATTAAAAAAATTATTGTTTAAACACATTAAATTAGAAATTAAGAAAATTAGTTTGTGAATGCATTAATTGCTAAATTATTGTGAGACTGATACGTGTTAACGCATTTATTACGGTGCTTATCAAATAATATATAGGGGATTATTATTATTATTTATTTATTTTAAGCAGAAAAAATAACATATACATATTAGAAACAAATACACGAAAGAGAGAATAACTAAAAGAAAAACATGCATCATGCCTCAAAGTTTCTTGTCATGGGTTTTTGGCCTATACATATCTTCTCCCGGATCAATTTCTTTGGTCGGGGATTGTGGATATCATCACGACAAGTTGGACACGAATGATTGCGGTGCAGCCACGTGAGAATACAATCCCTATGAAAACTGTGGCCGCAGCAACACAACTTGGTGATGATGGTTCTTGTACTCTGACCAAACTTTTGTAGACAGATCGGACAATCTGGTTTTATTGGTTTTCTTTGACTTTTAGAGTCGTAATCAGTCAAGTCAGCACAATCATTGAAATATGTTTCTTTCACTGCTTCAACTTCAGCTTCAACCAAAAAAACAGGAGTTGTTTTGCCTAATTCAATGGCCTCTTTGCAGATTTTAGGAAGGATGAGCACCTGAATCCAGCTGTCTATGGTTGTCTTAGACAAGGCGTTACATACATAACCGCTGCAAATTTCTTCTCCAGCAAGAAGAAAACAAGGTGGGATCTCAAATACGATTGCATCTGATGAAGGTATAGTTTTTTGTGATATCAGATTTTCACAACCAATGCTTCTAATTCGCACAAAAGTGCGTTCAACTTGTATGATCCGAATCGAAAATGATCCTGAAATATGGGAGTCAACAGCGGCATGTATCTTTGAGTCATAGTTTACAGTCCGTCTCGTTGAGATGATGTCGGCCATCTTTTTTAGTTTGTTTCTTTGTTGTGTTTCTCATATAAATTGATTGTTTGGTATTTATAAAGAAATCAGGGATTAAGAAAAAAGAAAGAATTAAACAGAAAAAAAAAAAGAAAAAGGAAAGAAATATGATTGGAAAAGAAAAAGACATTTTCTTTTAAAAGTTGAAAGTATTAACAAATAAAAAAGGAAGATTTTTTTGCTTGACTCTGACCTGTGTGATTTGATTGAATTTTTGGCTCTGACTTTGACTTCTATGTTACTTTTTTTGGTCGGCAATCAAGATTTTCATTACTATAAAAATGGGACAAATTTTTACATTGAGTCTGAGTCCGAAATGGAAATACAATCATCATATCTTCATAACGAAGAAAAAAGATATGTGTTTTTTTTTAACTAAGGGCATTCGATCTTTAATTGCAGAAAGAAATAAAAAGTTTTACAAGAAAAATTATGTAAATATGATCACAGATAAAAACACAAATATGATTACAAAAATACATATATGATACAAAGAAAGACACAATACATACTTATCAAAATTGATTTATTTAATATACTTACACAAATTATCTATTTTATTAAATTTATATTATACAAAAATATGATTATACAAACACACATGCATATAAATTATATTAAGCAAAAAATTAAAAACAAAAAGCATACCCGCACTCGAGAGGACGGGTCAATATCTAGTTCATCTTTAATTGCATAAAGAAATAAAAAGTTTTACAATATCTAGTCCACCCAACATTTGATAACCCAGCTCATAGTTTAAAATCCATAATTGAGATCAGAAAAAAAAAAAGATATAATGAGAGATGGTAGAGATCAGGGTCCAGCCCAGATAGATGAAATGTCATGCAAGTGAGATTCTTGTTTACTCCGTCGAAAGGCACAACTGCATGAGAGAGGAAGAGTGCACAGGGGAGGAGGCCCTGAAGCTCAACAAACGATCCTGGACAAGCCGATTCAAAGAAGTGATGATGAAGTCCGCAGATTGATATCGTTGGCTGTGAAGCCGCTGATTTCTTTCACGCCACAAGAAGTAGATCACCGCTTGCCAGCACAGAAGAATGAGACGCTTATTCAGTTTGTTGCATGTGAGAGTGATCAACTGGTCCATTACATCTTGCCATATCGAAGATGGGGTAAACGAGCATCTACGAGCAATCTACGACCAGATCCTCTAGAAAAAGGGACGTCTGAAGAACAAGTGATTAAAACTACTAACCGGTAACTTTTTTGATGGATAAGTTGCAGTATAGTTTGTAAAATAATTAAAATTATAAAATTATAAATAATGAAATATTTTTTTAAAAAATAAAACATTATACCATTTAAGATAAATAACTAATAATATTTTTATTTTTAATATGTATAAAATAAATTTTGACAAAAATAAGTTGTGATATATACTTAAAAATATAATTACTAATAATATAATTGATTGGTAATTTTTTGTTATATAAATTATAAATTAGAGGAAAACATTCTATTAAAATTAAATTAGTGAAAGATACATCAACATATATATTATGTGTATATGTAATAGAAAAGATTTCATATAAACATATAACTTTATGTATCTAAGGTTAATTACCAAACATAATTAACTATTTATATTACAAAATAATTTGTTGAATAATTTAAATGAAAATAAGAATGTTATATATAAAATTGACTAACAAATAAATGCTTTTATACAACTGTTGATAATATTTATTAATTAACCAAAATTAAATAGGACAATTCTCAATAATAACTTTTTTTTCAGTTTTTGTCAACAAAATAACACCAGGGAAGAGTCACAAAAAATACATTCATTAATGAGCAAAATGTCTCTAATAACCTTAGTTTTCTCTTTCGGTATCTCTCTCACCATTTTTTCCTTTTCTCGACATAGACGTTCGTCTCTCTCTCTCCGTCTTCATCTTCTCCTTCTCCGGCGAGCTAGTGAAGTCATCTCGAGCGACGAAAGCAACTGTGATTCTCGTTATCAACAAAACGAGTAATGAATCAGTAAGTTTCAATTGTTTTCATCAATGGTTTAGCAAAAGAAACTCGAAATTACTTAGGGATTTTGAATTAAGATTTGGGGATTTCGTATTGTTGTTCTTTAGATTGTTCATTTGATCATGTTTTATTTTTTGAATCAAACAGAGAGAGTAAAATTGGAGTTACATGATACGATCTCTGTGTAAGTTGGAAGCTCCTGAAAATATATTCCTGTAAGCAGTTCGATTATCTCAATGATGTTATATATGTCTCTGAATCGCTCAGATTTTACCTGATCATGTTCGTCTGATTATCTCAATCTCATATCCGCACAGTGAAATTTAATTTCAGCCAAAGGCTTCATCTTTATTTGTATCGTTACAGTTAATTCAATTTGCTCTAGATTAAAAATTCATGCTTGGAACTTTTTGTTTTGTTGATGATTGCTTGAGAAAGTAATTGGTGTTGTGCTTTATACGAGTAATCAAGATCAATGGTGTCATCTTCGGATTCATGGATGAGAGAATACAGCGAGGCTTTAAAACTCGTTGAGGATATTAACGGAATGATCTCGGAGAGGAGTAAGTCTGATTTAATAGGGCATGATGCTCAACGTCGTGCTTCAGCCATTAGAAGAAAGATCACCATCTTTGGGACACAGTTAGAGAGTCTACAGTCTCTTCTTGCCAATGTTCATGGAAAACCAATGTAAGCCATTAAGTTTGATCTTTGACATGTGAATGGTTGTCTGAATGTTTAGTTACTGTTTTACAGTTCAGAGAAAGAGATGAACCGGCGCAAGGATATGATT
>JABAYD010013454.1:0-11593 GCA_014822095.1 Diplotaxis tenuifolia
AGGTTAAAAACTCGTCAGAGGCAATCTTGTAACAATGAGAGAACTTGGGCTTCAAGTCAGCTAAGTCCAACTAATCTTC
This sequence comes from Diplotaxis tenuifolia, assembly GCA_014822095.1. NCBI lineage: Eukaryota > Viridiplantae > Streptophyta > Magnoliopsida > Brassicales > Brassicaceae > Diplotaxis > Diplotaxis tenuifolia. The sequence continues at coordinate 80 of JABAYD010013454.1, forward strand.
ACGCTTCATATCGCCCGATGGTACAAGGTGTACATCGACCGATGGAGTATCTTGATTCGTCATCTTTTAAGGAAGCGTCATCGATCGATTACACAGAATGTGCATCGATCGATATGTGTCTCTGAATATCGACCTTGTTGTCTCCAAAATGCTCGTGAACCTGAAAACATACCTAATAGACTCCAAAACATATATATTTATTGTAAAATCATATAAATACCATGACCAAAAGTGGGTCAAAATTATGGTATATCAATCAGGTATCCACACATCTTCCCACACCTTTGTTTCCTCCCCTGTCCCAATGGTTCTCTGCAGTCCGTCTTGGAGCACATGTTTTGCCGCCATTAGGCTACTCCAACCAAAGGATGGATTATTCTCTTTTTCTGTGGTTATTGGGTTCGAGTGTTTATAATATCTCCCTTTCAGTTCTCTAGCCAGTAGCGAGTTCGGTTTGGTAAGTGAGTGCCACACTTTTTCGCTAGTAGTGCAAGATTGAAGTCTCGAAAGTTTCGGAAGCCCAAGCCTCCTTCTTTCAGGGGCACACAGATTTTGTCCCAAGCTACCCAGTGTAGACCTCGGTTATTATTTTGTGTACCCCACCAAAAATGCGCCACTGCGGTGGAAAGTTTGTTACATATCCTTATCGGAAGTAAGTAACAGACATTACATAAGACGGTACTGCCTGGGCTACTGATTTGATTTGAACTTCCTTACCTCCCTTAGAGAGTAGTTTTCCGGACCATGAGTTAATCTTCCCATTCATACGATCTTGCACAAAGAAAAAACCTGCTTCTTTGATCCACATATTTTTTCTGGCATTCCCAAGTACATGCCCATCCCAACTTCTTTGGTAATGTCAAGTGATCTTTTCAGATCTGATTTTATGGACGTTATGACCTTAGAACCGAACAAAACTGGAGATTTTTCTTTATTCAGTTGTTGTCTCGAGGCTGACCCGTAAACGTCAATGATTCGAACCAGTTCTTCACGTTGGGATTGCTCCGCTCTGCAAAAGAAGAGGCTGTCATCTGCGAACAAAATGTGAGATATCGCTGGACTCTCGCGTGCGATCTTTATCCCGGTTAGCTTCTTCATACCGTCTGCCTTCAGAACTTCAGTACAGAGGATAAAGAGAAATGGTGATAGAGGATCCCCCTGACGAAGACCCCTAGATGGTTTGATATATCCTTTAGCTTCTCCATTGATCAGGACTTGATAAGATACTAACGAAACACACTTCATAATAAGAAGAACCCACTGCACATCAAATCCAAACTTTAATAACAAGGCTTCCATAAAGCTACATTCCACTCTATCGTATGCCTTGCTCATGCCGGTCTTAATTGCTACAAATTTTCCTTTACAGCTCGGGTTGGTCCTCAATGCATGGAACATCTCTTGGGCAACAAAGATATTATTTGTAATTAATCTTCCTGACACAAACGCAGACTGTATTTCAGAGATAATGCTCGAAAGTATTCTTTTCAGTCTTGTTGATACGATCTTCGATATGATCTTGTACCCTACGTTGCACAAGCTGATGGGCCTGAACTCATTCATGGATGACGGTCTCTCCATTTTTGGTATCAAGCGAATGTTAGTTTGGTTGAGCCTCTCATCAAAATAACTGGTAATGAAAAAATTCTCGGACCATTGCGCACGCGTCTTTCCCTACCGTCGCGCAAAACCGTTGGTAGAATAAGCTTTTCATACCATCATGTCCCGGTGCCTTCTCTGGGTTAATAGCAAAGGTCGCCTCACGTATCTCCTCATCATGAAGGATTCTAAGTAATCGCTGGTTCATATCGTCATTTACCGACGCGCAATGTGCCGGATAGTATCATTAATGGTAGTTGGGTTTGACGATGTGCAGAGCTGTTGAAAATAAGTTGTTGCGACTTCTTCAATTCCTTCTTCCGTCTCTACCCAAAGGTTCATCGAATTTTTCAGTCTCGTGATACGGTTTCTGGATCTTATTTGTTTAGTCTTTGCGTGAAAGTACCTTGTATTTCTATCACCCTCCCTTAGCCATAACATCCGGCTCTTTTGTTTCCAATAGATCTCCTCCTCCCTATAGGCTGCGCACAGCTTCCACTTGAGTTCCAGTTCTTCTTCACTTGAGATCGAGTCATCCGCTTGAGCCTTATCTAGCTTCTCCTTTAGCTCTGCGATGATGATCTGCTTATTCGATGGGTTCTTCCTCTTCCATTTCGAAATGGTCCTTCTAGTTCTGTTGATCTTTTCGTATAAGATCTCGTGCCTATCCGTGTCTGGTGTCTCCCATTCGGCATGGACTACTTCTCGGAACCCTTATTTGCTCATCCATCGTTTGTCAACTTAAAGCTCCGTGTTTTTTTTTCTTTAGAGAGGAAGCGTACAAGTATGGGTCTATGATCAGAACCACATCTTAGCAAATACTCCACATACGTGTGGGAAACGATATGGTGCCAATCCTCATTGCCAAGTGTCCTATCCAGTCAAGATTGCACCCTTTCGGATCTTGTTCTTCCTGCCCATGATAAGGAGTTTCCAACAAAGGAAAAGTCAATCATACCACAGTTCGCAAGCATATTCCTAAAAGGTAGGAAGGATGAATCAGCACGTTTTCTTCCTCCTTTCTTCTCTTCGTTTCTTATTATCTTGTTGAAATCGCCTAGGAGGAGCCACGGTCATTGTCTATTTGCATTCAATCTGAGCAAACGTTCTCAAACATTCTCGCGGCATTCAACTACCGGATCCCCATATACAAAGGTGACAGCCACCTCGTGTCATTCAATCTGTGCTGAGTTGGGATTAACTCAGCCTAACATAGTTTAGTCCCAACTCCTAAGTTTCAAGTTTCAAGGTACTTGATGTTCTAACTCGGATCCATAAAGTCTAGGTCAAAACATTTGGCCTGCTTGTGAAACCAACGACGAGGTATCCCTTTGTTGTCAAGTTTTTTAAGATCATTGGTTTGCAGATCATAACAAAGGAAGTAAAAGGGATAAACCAAATTGAGCGGTACCAAAATAATCTTGCCTTCTAACATTGTACCCTTTGGCTTCAGTCTATAGTCAGTGACTAGATGCATCTGAGAAGGCTGTAAAGCTAGGGTCTTCATCGACCACTCTTTCTTCCTACAATCTTCTACAATCCACAGATTCACAGTACCAGTTTCTTTGAGATAGGTGTAGTAAAAAACGGCTACTTTTCCACCATAGTCTATTTTAGCCACCCACTTGTCTAACATACCTAGCACATCTCCAAGCTTGCGAGGTACTTGGAACATACTGAACTCCTCAGAGCTGATATCGAAACTCACAAGCACACAAGTATCATAATCAGTCCAAGCCAAATAATATAAAACACCGTCCCTTGTTAGTTCGAGTGGATCAGGAAAATGAGGATGAAAATCCTTTGCAACTCTTTTCCACGAACCACCAGCTTCTAGTACTAAAACTCAACGCTCTGATGACCTTATCTTTTGGATATCTTCTGATAGTACCTTAATAGTGCAGAGTACTTTATACTGATTCTTAAGAGGGTCGTAGCAGAAAAAGTAGGAGATGTTATATTGATGCACTTCAGCTAAGATACTGGATTCCACGGCAGGTAAGATGATAAGTTGTCTGGTGCTAGGGTTATAGATCCGTGCCTCCTTTTTGAACACTGTAAAGCCAATTAAGCCACGGACAGCTCGCGAGTAGTAACCTCCCATCTTACAGATGGTCAGATCTTGGTCGAATACAATGGAAGAAGGAGAGGCAGAGGTTGGAGCGGATAATAAGAGCACAGACTTGGAGTAGTTGGCTTGATCCAATAAAGACATGTAAAGACGAGGTTGACGTGGGGTTGGGAGCATAATGAAACGGTTGCAAAAATATGTTAGAGCACAAGAGATATGACCAAAACTTTGAGATTCACTTGAATCTCATTACCGATTTTGCAGGCGATCTCACTAGAATCTCGATCAAGAGATCCAGAGGAGTCTCCGGGGCGACCCAAGTATTTGAATCATGCATCTCTCTTCTTCTTCTGCTCCTTCTTCTCCAACTCCTCGTCATTCCTCTGTGTTTCACGGAGACTGCAAGAAGAAAAGACAAACCCATGTCGTCTATCAACAACGATGTTCAGTCCCACAAACTTTATCTATCCCTAGTTCCCACTCCTTAACCCTAAGGGAAACAAAATTTTTGGCAAGTTTTCTCTTTTTAATTTATCGAGAAAACGATTTCCTTTTTTTACCGCAGTTAAAAGAAAAAAAAGGATATCATTTTCTTCAGATGTTGGTAACAAAGAAATCGCATTTACAGTTTGCAGAGCGTCTTCTCTTCCCTTCCCCCCCCCAACAAATACAGCGTCGCTTTACTGTTGTTTCTTTTGTGTTCTATATCCTTTTTGATCCTGATTCATTGTCTGCATGTATGCCACGGGCTCAAACAAGCTACAAAAAGTCTTTTACAGTTCAAACAAGCACCAAGGGCTTGATACCATCAACTGAGACAGTATCTACAACAAATTACCTTCAAAAATGTTGTCTATGACACAGCTCTGTTCATTTACAAGAAATGTACCACACTGGTATATATTTTGGTTTACATTGATGACATAATTGTCACAGAAAACAATACTGCAAATGTGTCAAGTCCTTGACAAACTAGCAAAACAATTCTCTCTCAAAAACATGGGAGAGCTCTCCTACTTCCTTGGCATTGAAGCAACGCAAGGATGACACCTCAGTCAACAAAACTATACCATCGACTTGATTTAAAAATGGAATATGCAAGAGCCAAGTCTGCAGCAACACTGATGGCAACGTCATCAAAGCTTACATTTGCTGGCGAAACTTACAATGTTCCGTGTGAGTACAGACAGCTTATCGGCAGTCTACGATACTTGTCTTTTACTTGCCCCGACATTGCCTATGCTGTCAACAAACTATCTCAATTCAATACAAACAAAAGCCAACCAAAGACAACTGGAAATCAGTGATCCAGCAGCATCTCTTTCTTATCTCTTTCTTTGGTGCCAAGCAATTCCACCGCCTAAATTCAAATACGCAAGTTTCTATTTTCTTTTAAGTTAATGTTGTTTAATTCCTTAAGGCTTTAGCTTTGTGTTTTTCCTTTTCCTTTATGGCTTTTACATTACGAACTATTATATAAAAAGTCTAGATGTCTTGTTCTAGACACAATTTGATAATTAATAAAGAACTTTGCTTTCTACCTTGAAGGATTTAATTAAATTCATCTAACAAGAAATTGGTCTTGAAGAAGCTATCGCAAGAAACTCTTCGATCGATCAAAGAACAGGTCTCTAGAACCATATTTTGTTCTTAAATCGACCGTTCACCCATTCGTAAGCTGCGCTAGGTTGGTATCAGAGCCCTGCTACGCTCCGAAACTTTCTCAACCACTACGATGGTTCGTAAAACTCGTTCCCAGGCACAAGCCGAAGACGAAACCCCCACAACTCAGCAATCCGTCACCGACCTACAAGCCCTAGTCCAAGATCTTGTTACCGTCGTCACAGCCCTAACGACTCAACAACAACAACAACAAATCAATTCTCCTCGCCGTCGCCGTCATTCACCCCGATGTCGCCGCCGAGACCAGATTTCCGTTCATGACGACTCTGATCACGAATCTAACCCGTTCACTCCACTCCGCCGTCACAACACTCGATGTTCCAACCACACCGACGACAGCTCCAATTCTGATAGGGAGGTCGATAATAAAAATTGGAAATAAGGTTTTAAACATGATATTCCGGAATACAAAGGTTCTACTAATGCCGAGGAACTTCTCGATTGGTTCGTCACCGTCGAAGAAATCCTTGAATACAAAGAAGTCCCACTCGATCGTTGTGCTCCCCTCTTGGCAATTCGTTTCCGTGATCGTGCCGCCGCATGGTGGTCACAGAACAAAAAAAACTCGGCAACGATTGGAAAAATCCAAGATCACAGCATGGGATAAGCTTAAACGTGAGATGTCAAAAAAAATTTTGCCGTTCAACTATGATCAATTAATGTTTCAGAAGCTACAAAAATCTACGGCAAGGATCTCGTTCCGTGGATGAATACGCAACTGATTTCTTTAAGATGATCAATCGTGTAGAAGTGCGCAATACCGAAGAACAACTTGTTATGAGGTTTATTGGAGGACTTCGTCAACAAATTCGATTCACTTTGAATATGTTTCGCCCACTGTCTCTTTCTGAGGCACATCAACAAGCCATCACCATAGAGAATCAATCTCGTCATGGTTTTCAACCCTTTGGTACACGCTCGAATAGAACAACCGCAACGGCTACATCTTCCACTACGGCTGATACCTCTTCCGCGAAACCAGAGACAGCCATCGTACCTGCAAATACAACGCATCAAACACGACCGGGAGGACTCCGATGTTTCACTTGTGGCGAACATGGTCATCGTCAGTCGGCTTGCCCGTCCCGTACGCGTCGTGGTCTACTCCTTGATGAAGCAGACAACGAACAACCTGCAATTTTTGATGTTGAACCCGAAGACGAGGAAGAAGTAGAAGAAGTCTTACCCGATAAGGGACCCCTTCTAGTAGTACGCCGCTCATGTTTTCCCCTTGATCTGATCTAGAAAACCCGCAACAAAACAAACTCTTTCAATCACGTTGCACAATCAATGGCAAAGTTTATTCCTTCATGATCGACTCGGGAAGTTGCGAGAACGTTATCGCCGCTAACGCCGTCAGAAAACTCGATCTCAAAGACGAACCCTACCCATCCCCTTATAAGCTCGCTTGGCTGCAACAGGATCACGACCTTATTGTTACTCGCCGAGCGCTGGTGTCTTTTTTGTTTGGATCAACTTACAAAGACAAAGTTTATTGTGATATCGCTCCCATGGATGCATGTCACCTACTATTAGGAAGGCCGTGGGAATCTGATAGACGCATTATTCATGATGGCTACCTCAACACATACACTTTCACATATGAAAATCGCAAATTGGTACTCAAACCAGCACCTCCGGAAACAACAACGGCTCCAGCAAATACCGTTTTGTGTCTCTGAAAGAAACCTTTTCTCGCTGCTATGCGCGAAACAAAGTTAGTATTGGTCCTCATTACCAAACCGACATCAACCCTAATCACATCTTCGATACCAGAGGCGTTTCAACACCTTATCTCGGACTTCGCGGATGTCTTCCCAAAAAACTTACCTGACGGGTTGCCTCCTTTACGGGATATCCAACATCGCATTGACCTCTTACCAGATGCCGCTTTACCTAATCAATCCCATTATCGAATGAGTCCTAGTGAGCATGAAGAGTTGAGATGTCAAGTCGAAGAATTGTGTCCAAAGGATTTCTGCGAGAAAGCTTATCACCGTGCGCAGTACCCGCTCTACTTATTCCCAAAAAGACGGTTCCTGGCGCATGTGCGTCGACAGTTGCTCCATTAATAAGATGATGGTTCGCTATCAGTTTCCGATTCCGCGTCTCGGCGATTTGCTCGATCAGATAGGTACAGCGTTCATATTTTCGAAACTAGATTTGAAAAGTGGCTATCACCAGATTCGCATCAATCCACGTGATGAGTGGAAAATTGCCTTTTAAAACCCGCGAAGGCCTTTTTGAATGGCTTTTCATGACTTTCAGATTGTCCAACGCGCCCAGTCCTTTCATGCACATTATGAATCAAGAATTGCAACCATTCTTCGGGACATTCGTAGTCGTCTATTTTGATGACATTTTGATCTTTACTCACTCAATGAAGGATCATATATGTCATTTGTCCGATGTGTTAACAGTACTTCGTAGAGATAAGTTCTATGCGACATTAAAAAAGTGCAAGTTTGGTTCACCCCAAGTTCACTTCCTTGGTTGCATAGTCTCCGCCGAGGGACTATCAGTTGACCCGAGCAAAGTTACCGCCATACAATCTTGGCCTACGCCCACTTCCATCACGGAGGTACAGAGTTTTCACGGTCTTGCTTCCTTTTACCGTCGGTTTTTTCCACAGTTCAGTGCGCTTATAGCTCCTCTAACGGATTGTATCCGTGAAGGACACTTCATGTGAACCACAAAAGCCGAGAAAGCATTTAGCATCATCAAGGAAAAGCTTTGTTCAGCCCCAATCCTCGCCTTACCTGACTTTGCGGTCGTCTTTGAGTTGCATAGTGATGCCTTGAAAACAGGTATTGGAGCGGTACTAAGCCAAAAAGGACGTCCCATAGCCTTCTTTAGTGAGAAATTAGCGGGAGCACGGTTTCGTTACAGCACATATGATATCAAGTTCTACGCAATTGTTCAAGTAATCAAGCATTGGCGAAACTATTTGTTTCATAAAGAATTTGTTCTTTATACTGATCATGACGCTCTCAAGCATCTGAGTAGTCAAGGAAAGGTTTCATCCAGACATGCTTCATGGATTGCTTATCTACAACAGTTCAATTTCGTTATTAAGCACATGGCTGGTACTTCAAACTGAGTGGCTGACGAATTAAGCAGAAGACATGCCCTCCTAGACGTCCTCATACTTCAGCATCGGGGTTCAGTACTTTCGTGGACCTATATCCAACCGACCCCTATTTTGGAGCAATTTATTTATCGGCTCTCGAATGATCGTCCACTGAGTTCACTATCCACGATGGGTTTCTTTTTCGTGGATCACAGCTCTATGTACCATACTGCAGTTTACGCCTGCAACTCATTTCAGAACTCCATCGCGAAGGACATGTCGGCCGCGACAGGACCGTGCAATTGCTTACCGCATCCTACTTCTGGCCTACCTTACGCCGAGATGTTGAGCGCTTTGTCGAGCAGTGTGTAGTATGTCAAACGTATAAAGGCAATGCTACCAATGCCGGTTTATTCCAATACCTTTACCAATTCCGACACAGCAATGGACGGATATAAGTATGGAATTTGTCCTTGGTCTTCCAAGAACACAACGTGGCTTTGACTCCATTTGTGGTGGTTGATCGCTTCTCTAAAATGACTCATTTTATTCCATGCAAAAAGACAACGGATGTTTTACAAGTTGCATCATTGTTCTTTCACGAAATCTATCGGCTTCATGGGTTGCCACTTTCAATTGTGTCCGATAGGAATTCTCGTTTTCTGGGCCACTTTTGGAGGTCTTTGTGGAAGCAACTTGGTACATCTTTGGATATGAGTTCGACGTATCATCCACAAACAGATGGTCAAACGGAGGTCACTAACAGATCTTTGATGAACTATTACGATGTCTTGTTGGAGATGCAATAAAATCGTGGAATGCTAAATTATCGCAGGCTGAGTTCGCACACAATCATTCTTTGAACCGAAGTCTGGGTTTTTCTCCCTTTCAAGTTGTCTATGGTATCGTTCCTCGCGGTCCGGTGGATCTTTCTCACTTACCCGATCGTACTTGGTTTCACGGCGAAGCTTCTACATTCGTTGATTCCTTGGCTGATATACGCACACGGCCATATCTAATCTTCAGATTTCTGCAAGCAAGTACAAAGCAGCGGCAGATAGTCATCGACGCCGGTTAGTGTTCGAGGTGGGTGACTTGGTTTGGGCTTACTTGACTCGAGATAGAATGTCTGCACACGCGTATAATAAGCTTAAGGCTAAAAAGATTGGTCTGCTTCAAGTTTTGGAACGTATAAATGATAATGCCTACCGCCTCCGTCTTCCTGCTGATATCAATACCTCCGATGTGTTCAACGTTAAGTACCTTTCCCGCTTTCTTCCTAGCAATGACGATGTTGATTCGGGGTCGAATCCTTCTCACATTGGAGGACCTGATGCAACAACATCTCTTTCTTTGGCGCCAAGTAATTCCACCGACTAAGTTCAAATACGAAAGTTTCTATTTTCTTTTAAGTTAATGTTGTTTTAATTCCTTAAGGCTTTAGCTTTGTGTTTTTCCTTTTCCTTTATGGTTTTTACATTACGAACTATTATATAAACAAGTCTAGATGTCTTTTTCTAGACACAATTTGATAATTAATAAAGAGTTTTGCTTTCTACCTTGAAGGATTTGATTCAATTCATCTAACAAGAAGTTGGTCTTGAAGAAGCTATCGCAAGAAACTTTTCGATCGATCAAAGAACAGGTCTTCAGAACCCTAACCCTATTTGTTCTTAGATCGTCCGTTCACCCATTCATACATATGTTACGCCAATCAGCCAAACTGGTTCTCCGCTACCTGATCAGCACACTAACTCATGGTCTCTTTCTAAACAAGTCCAATCGTCAGACACTTCATGCATTTTATGATACAGATTGGGCTTCTTACCTCGGCAAACGGCTACATTGTATACTTGGAAACCAAGCTATCTCATCGTCCTCCAGGAAATAAAAGAGTGTTGCTCGCTCCTCTACAGAAGCATAGTATATATATGCATGTTGCAAACACAACTTCAAAGCTCATTTGGGTAACCTCTCTTCTCACGGAACTTGGTTTCCAACCACATCAAACACATGTGATCTTCTGCGACAACATATGAACAACATATCTTTGTGCAAACCAAGTTTTCCACAGCAGAAGAAAACATGTGGATTAACACCACGTAGCTTCGTATCTCTCATGTCTCAACCACTAATCAACTAGCTAATAGATTAACAAAACCGTTGAGCAAGACGGGTCAACTACTACGTAACAGGATTGGAGTTTCTAGAGGTCCTCCATCTTAAGGGAGGCTATAAGGAATCTGTTTATACTCAATTTAATCAGATATCCTCAAATCACTCTCATTACATATTATGCTCAATCACATTAAATCTGTACATATTGTATTACCATATCCTATGAGTGTATTATGTATAAATGTAACCATCTCCTATCAATAATATTTATTCAGTCTTAATATCTCTATACGGTCAGGGTGTTTCATTTGTTTTTAACTCGTTCTGTCTCATAGGGAGAGGCAAAGTGACTGTAATACGGGCGTAAGTGGAACAGGAAAATCATAAGTTTTGTTCCCAAAAGTAGCTTTTTTTTTTTAATCTTGTATTAGATAAATTTTGAAGAGAAGATAGTAATGTTATCGCATTGTTTTCTTTGTTTCCGCGTTGTTAGTACCATAGGCAAGATGTTGGGAGAAGCTCTAGCTTGTGATTTTTTTTGATGCCGATGATTTTCACTCACTATCAAACAGAGGTAAAAAAATCAGAGAATTTGAGAAAAGATGTGGCAAGCCATTGCTCTTTCAGATGTAGACCGGAACCCATGGCTTGGATTATTTACAAGAGAGTTTGCGAGCATGTTTATCAATGGAGAAACCGTTGTTTCAGCAACTTCTTCATTGAAAAAACAGTATTAGATAAATCTTGAGAGGCTGATCTGATCTTGATTACAAACAGGAAAGCTACGGTGTTGTTTATATTATTGGAAAGTAATGCAGACGTGATTGCTGCTCAGTTACAGAAGCTAGCTTCTGAAGGCGAACATTTCATGCCTCTCACTCTTCTCCAGTCTCAGATTGAGCTGCTTCAAGCTGATGAATGTGAAAAGATATTCAAAATTATGTTAGTGCAAAGACGACACCACAATAAGGTA
>JABAYD010013467.1:0-26890 GCA_014822095.1 Diplotaxis tenuifolia
TCAATCTGTCTGTGATTGGTAGGTATCACATCCTTTGGTAGGTACCCTATTATGCCCTCGTCCTTGCGGTTTAAATTGTGGCTTCTTACAGAATCGACATTCTTCTAACTGCTCACCATCTCCCTAGTAAATCATGCAGTTGTCGATGCAAATATCTATCATCTCAGAGGGCAACCCAAGACTATAAACCAATTTCTGAATCTCATAATATGATTCAGCAGGCACATTGTCTTCTGGAAAATACTCTTTAAACAAGTATGCCCATGCATCCATGCAATTTTCAGGTAGATCGTGATCGGTTTTAATACTCATCATTCTAGCGGCCAACGACAATTTAGAGAGACATTCTCTACAACCACTGTAAAGTGGCTTATTCGCAGCTTCTAACATTTCATAAAAAATTACAAATGCATCACCTACCATATCATGAACCCTATCAATCTACCATATGTTCCTTGTGGTGATAACTATTTTCATTATAGAAATGATCATTCGATTCATCCTGAAAATTGCTATTACTACTGTTAGCTTCATTTCTACAACTATAATTATGTCCATGTTGATAGCAAATATATTAATGTGGCATGAAACCTCTATTTATTAAATGTTTCAAAACATTTTTACGAGGCCTAATTTTGTATTGTTGCATTTCCGACAAGGACATAACATCTTACCGCTTTCCTTCGTGAGCGGTGTAGAATTTGCTTGATGCATAAATATCTTCAACCCTTCGAAAAATTCTTCCGTCACTCTCCCGTTATTATTTTTGTGTGTATACATCCACCTCCGCAACTTGAAAATATTTTCAGGACCGGACATTTTTTTTCTTTCAAGCTTTAAGCTGATTTTTTTGGTGTGTTTGGAATGAATCACAAATGGTGGTATTTATAGAAATTTTTCGAATTTGGTAAATGAATATTTACTAGGAATTCATGAGGAAAGTAGATAGAATACACGTTTTTAATTTAAAATAAAAAAAGTCTTCGCCATTTCCTCGCTAAACCGAAGTTAAACATTTCCTCGTAAATTCCACGCAAAACTTACGTCGATTTTACGAGGAAATCACAAATGTCACGTAGTTTTCTTGTAAATCTACTACGACTTTACGAAGAAATTACGTTGATTCTTTGTTTCCTTGTTAGTTTCTCGTAACGTCGTCGTAATTTTACGAGGAAACATTTTCCTCGTTAATTTCTCTAGTTAAAAAATCTTTTTTTGTAGTATCAACGTTTATACATTTTATATAAATATGATTGATTGTATGTATTTAAGCCCTTTGAGAAATCTGATGAAATGAAATTATATTATATATATATATATATATTTATATATTCAAAAATTTATATTTTATACTATTTCGAATCATTATTAAAAGAAATATTTGCACTGGTTATAAGTATATAACACAACATTTTATCATACATATTCTTAATAGGCTATGAATCATAGCATGTAATATAACCTAGTTTACTTCTCTGTTTTTTTTTGTTCAACTAGGATATTTGAACCGAAATCAAACTAATCACCAAAAAGAACAATATTAAAGATTAATCTGGCTTTAGGTTTTCTTATAAGATATAAAGCATGACCCATTTTTGTCTACCCAGGTAAGTGACAACCTAATTTTGGTGTGATTCGAACCCATGATTAATAAATTTATGTTTGTATTAGCGTTTGGCATAAAATACGGAACTCAAAATCCAAACTGAACTCGAACCAAAAAAATCGCTTTTTATCTGACCCGAAATGTATAAAACACCCAAACGAGTCTTATAGAATGTTATAAAGGATATTCGAATATGACATGTTATTAACCGAATTCCAACGTACAATCCAAAGTATTCAAATGAAGTAATTAATATAAGTATTTCAAATCTTCTGCAACCATGTTTATCTGTCTGGAAATCCAAGTGAATTTGACATCTTCCGATTTGTGCTTCCACCAATTTATTTCTAGTCTCCAATTTTACCCATCAAAATGAAGAATTTTCTGGTTGAGAATGTTGTCCATCTTCCTGCAAGCAGTCTCAGAAACTATCTTCTTATATCTTTTAGCCCAACAATGTTTGCATAGCAATGATTAGAAACAATTTATATACTTTTTTTTATCAAATTAAAACAATTTATATACATTCCTCCCTACTAGAGGATAATCTTAAATTAACACTGTCCACCGATTCACGAGAGTATTTTGAACACGAAATCTGAGCCGTCCATTAATCTCACACGCACGTCCGACATGGCATTTAACTTAAAATCAGGTTTGGCGAGTTTGTTCTGATTCGAACCGAATTATTAAAAAAAAAAAAAAGGAGAGAGCTTTGAGATAGCGAGAGCGAGAGAGAGAGGTGAGATTCCAAAGTCTTCTCCTTTTCGAGCCTCTTTTCAACAGTGTGTGTGTGTGTGAGCTTCTTTTGTTTGATTCGCTTGTGGGTTTTCTTTTGAAGTCGTGTTTAGGGTTTGTGTCTCTGATTTGCGAATTTGACGTTTGAGATAGTAACCTAGATCTTCTCTGCAATACTAATTTGTTTGGATCTAAATCTATGGTTTTTCCAACATAAAGTATGATAAATTTGTTGTTATATTCTTAGTTAGATTTGATCTGAATGATTAAGAACTTAGCGCCCCGTTAAAAATTGAAACACTTTTCTTTTCAATCAAAGCCCCTCTAGATGAGTTGTTATGTATAAAGATGAAATGCATTGTTCCTTCTTTGAATGCTTTTTTTTTCTGTGCATACATTGTGGGATTTGGAGTTCATCTGGTGTTGATACCTGTTGTCACTATCTAACCCTTATTTTAGCATTACTTCAGATCAGGAATCGTGTCTAGAAATATAACTATTTGCCCTTTTTTGTGTGGAAGTTTCTAATAAAAATTATGAACTTGTATTTTCCACAGCCTTTTCTTGAATCTTTCTGCTGGTTAACGATGGGGGAGGAAGATACGAAAGTGACTGTGGAGCCAACAGTCAATGGGACCAATTCTCTTCAAAATCCTTCAGATGAAATCACTGGAAAACAAGCGGAGGAAAATGCTAGTGGACAGGAAAACAAGAAAGGTGAGGATACTGGACCTGAGAAAATGGAGGTAGATGATGACATCAAGCAAGATGAAGATAAAGAGGCTGAGGTTTCAGAAAAAGAAACGAAAGCTGAGACTGAGAAAACACAAGAGAAAGATGTCAACGGAGACAAGGAGCGAGCAGAGACTGCTGAAACAAAGCGACAACCAGAAGCTGATAACATGGATGAAGATACCACTGATGGCAAGAAGTTGGAAGCTGATGATGGTGTTTCTGGAGGTGCTACAGAGGAAGATACTGTGATGAAGGAAACTGTGGAGTCTGGTGACAATAAAGACATAAAAGGTGTTGAAGCTCCAATGGTGAACAAGACAGAAGATACTACTGAAGGAAGCCAAGATAAAACTGAGAAAGAATCAGAGGAGAAGAAAGTAAATGGAAACGAAGAAGGAAATAAGGAAGAGAATTTGGCAGGTGGAGGAGACGAGGAGGACAATGCTGATGAGGTTGAAAAGAGGGATACAAGTAACAAAGAAGAGGCACCGAAGGAAAAGATTGAGGACAAAGAAGAGGAAGTGAAGGAAGAGAGCAAAGAAAAGGAAGACACTGAGGTCAATGAGTCGAAAGAGGAAGACGAGAAAGCAGAGGCTAACGGCGAGGATGAAAATGATACAGATGACAGCAAGGATGAGAATGAATATAAAGAGGAGGAGGAGACAAAGGCCGAGAAAGAAGATGAAAAAGAAGAGAGCATGGATGAGAAAGAAGATGAAAAAGAAGATAACAAGAAGTCTAGTAAGCGAGGGAAAGGGAAGAATGAGAAGACTCGCGGGAAGACAAAGAGTGAGGAAGAAAAGAAAGATGCTGAACCTAAGACTCCTTACTCTGATCGTCCTGTACGTGAACGAAAGTCTGTTGAAAGGCTTGTTGCTGTGATTGATAAAGATTCCTCAAAGGAATTCCAAGTTGAAAAGGTTTGCCAATAGTTTCCTCCTGTGTTTAGTCTCTATAGTGTATTAATTGTTATATCTGTTTATGAGTTACTTGTGGATATTGCAGGGAAAAGGAACACCTCTTAAAGATATCCCCAAGGGTATGCTCGTAATCCATATAGCTATTTTAAAGTTCCTCTCTGCCTATTCTGTCATTATTTTTTCTGCAAGCTGTAGAACTGGGTGGTGTTACTTTCTAGTTAAGACTTACGATGTATTTTGATGTATAAAAGAAAGAATGGCCATGAGTATGAAGTTGATTGTCATGATCATATTTTCAAATTACTTTATTTGTTCCGTCTGCTAGGTCACTTGAACTGAACTTGTTACGGTTGTACGCTTCTCTGCAGTTGCTTACAGGATATCAAGGAAGAAGTCTGAAGAAGTTTTCAAGCTGCTACACCCAATTCTATTTGGTGGGAGAAGAGGGAAAGTGAGCATCTCTTTGTACCCTTTAATATACTGCCACCCCACTAGACAGTGCATGTTCTTGTGGAGATCCTAATGTAGTTTGAAATTCTTAGGAGTTGCATCCATTGTTATCCTCAGGATTACTGAGAGTCTGCTAATCATGTTTATACGTAACTCGATTTTCTTACTTTGACAGGCTGCTCAGGTCAAGGCAAACATATTGCGCTTTTCTGGTTTTAAATGGCATGGAGATGAGGTGGGCGGCATAGCACATTTGGCTTGTTCTACATATACTCGTCTTGTTTTTCCTTGCATAATATTTTTTCTCAAATGGGGTATATGACAGGAAAAGGCAAAAGATAAAGTCAAAGAAAAGCTTGACAAATGCCCCAAGGAAAAGCTGCTGGAGTTTTGCGAACTCTTAGACATATCGGTTGCCAAGGCTACAAAGAAAAAGGTTACTATAGCATATGCTGATAGGGTTTAAATGTCACTGCATTCTTTCTGATGTAATCAACTTGGCATCTAACACGTAGTTGTCCTTAAATACAGGAAGACATTGTTGCAAAGCTATTAGCATTTTTGGAAAAACCTCATGCGACAACTGATGTTGCTGTTTATGAGAAAGAGAAAGTAACTTTGATGATAGAAACGCTTTTTTCGCAGTTGAGCTTTTAATTTTTTTGTGCGTATTAACTTTTTTTTTGTTATGTTGTAAAGGGAGCAAAGCGCAAAAGAGCTCCTACTAAGAGTTCAGCTGGAAGTTCATCATCTAAACGATCAGCAAAGGTATTATTCAACTGGACGTTTGAGCCCTTGTGTTAAAAAATGTGAAGAGAATGTATGTGTCGATTTAATGTATATGCAGATGTTTTTGATGGCCCATGTGTGTTGAGGTACCTGAAATGTGATTAATTTCGTTGTGTGTTTTTGTTCAGAGCCAAAAAAAGACAGAAAAAAAGAGCTTACCTGATTCTGATGATGAGTCTGAAGAAGAGAAAGAAGAAGAAGAGGAAGAAGATGAAGAAGAGAAAGAGGAGGAGGAAGACGAAAAGACTGATGATGAGGAGGAGAATGAAAATGGGATTCCTGATGAATCGGATGATGAGGCCCCTCAGCCTTCTGAAAGTGAGGAGGAGAAAGTTGAATCTGAGGAGGAGTCAGAGGAAGAAACTAAAAAGAAGAAACGTGGTTCTAGGACAGTATCTGGAAAGAAAGGATCAGCAGCAGGGAAATCAAGAAGAAAGAAAGCTGCAGTCTCTACGAAATCCAGTCCACCAAAGAAAGTTACACAAAAGCGCTCTGCAGGAAAAAGAAAGAAGAGTGATGACGATGACAGTGATACAAGCCCAAAGGCATCATCCTCTAAGAGGAAGAAGACTGAAAAACCGGCCAAGGAGCAGTCCCCGGTTCCTTCAAAATCTGCGTCAAAAGAGAAACCAGGTTTGTTCATAACCTTCATTAAGAATGAAGTACATTTGATTTGAGTACATGCGTTGTCAGAAGCTTGGAGAATTCTTAATCCTTGAACTTATTATATTGCAGCCTCTTGTTTTTTTTTTTTTTCCTGATACTGTTTTATCTGTTGTGTCGGTTTCTCTTGTTTATCTGCTAGTAGGAAAAAGAGGCGGAAAAGGGAAAGAGAAAACCAAGGAGCCAAGTGATGAAGAGTTGAAAAATGCAATCGTTGATATCTTGAAAGAAGTGGACTTTAACACGGTGAGGATTTGAACCATGAAACTACAATTAATTGAGCTCAGAAAGATAGATATCTAACAAATGCTTTATCATTTATTTTTGACAGGCCACATTCACTGACATCCTCAATCGACTAGGTATGTATGATCGCAGATGAGATAGTTTCTTAGCGGTTCTTTTCTTCATTGATGGTCCTATTTATTATGGTATCTATTTTTGTGAGTAACATGCATTGTTTTCACATGTTTTCAGCTGGAATGTTCAAACTGGATCTGACCTCAAGAAAATCATCGGTAAAGCTGATGATCCAAGATGAGCTGACTAAGCTAGCAAATGAAGCCGAGGATGACGCTGGAGAAGAAGAAGAAGGTGGTGAGAAAGAGAAAGCTGGTGGAGAGGAGGTTAAGGCTTGATCTCAAAAGGACATAAATCTAGTCTTAGCTTACTATTTAAACTTCAAGGGGGTCTCTATCCCTATTTGCCTATCGTCAGTCATTTAGGCAAATATACCAGAGAATGTAATTTGTTGTTTGCTTTTTGGTGGAGAGTTGTACTTCAAGCAGGGTTTTTTTAATTTACTTTTGGTAGAGTCAGAGAGAGGAAGAAGCTTATAAGCAACTTCGTTTGTGTATACGATTTAACATAAGCTCTTTCAGGATTTAAGCCTCATTTAAAACACGCTTATGATTTTGGGGTTTTCTTTTTATTTTTAAAAGATATGTTATGCAAACTTCTTAACCTTCTCCCATGCTGTTTCGCCTATGCAGAGCCTGTCTTTTTTGGTTTAAGACTTAAGAGTATGAGAACGCTGATGTTCGAGTGTTCAACAATGATTGGATTACAGAGAAAGTAAGTGGCCCATGAAGACAATTTGTACAAGCAAACCTATTCTAACGAATCAAACAGTGCCTCAACTCTCAAGTGAACACCCGAACTAGGAAAATTAACTTGGCCAGTGCTAATGAGATTAAAGGATATGTATGCTATTGATGAGGATGTGCTCCGTAGCAACAATAACTTAAAATGATCAATTTAATGAATAAATGGACTTTCTATTATGTACACACTTGGACAAAGAAAGAGCTTATTATATTTTTCCTCTACAGCAGTAAGAAAAAAGATGATCTACTACATCACTTTTTGGAAATCACAAAAACACAATCCCCAAAGGATGCACATGCTGTTACATATGTCATGTATCCATGACCTCGGAAGATCCTAAGGCAGATGAAGGGCTTACAAATTCAGTGAATACAACAATTCAGATGGCTAAAACAAGGAGAAACGAGATCAGAGACACTGGCCAGGCTAACTATTTGGCTGCAACTAATACAGCTTACACAACCGCAAATTCAGAAACAATTAAAATAAGAACATCTAACACACAAATGGATGGACAGGCCATAACATCACCACAATACACTGGTCTTAGAAGTTTCACATAAAACTGGTAAAAGGTAAGGAGTCTTGGAACTTAAATAAGACAAACGTTTGCCAAGTTTCTTTCCACTTCTACGTAACTAAGCTGAGTTGAAGAAGATATTTCACCAGTGAGAGACTTCTTTCTGAGGTCTTCTTTCTTCTTCCATACAGCTTCAGAATTGCACAGGAGCTCTCAACGTCAATCTACACATAACGTATAAATTTAAGAAGACAACAGAAACATTAGTCAGCAAAGAAAAGGGGCTAAACTATACTTACATAATGGTTACTGTCAACTCGAAAATCGTTGTTCATGAAAATCGTTCTTCTAAGAGAGTATACACTAGTTTTAGACAATGAGACAATAACATGGTCATGTAAACAGCTAAAATTTAGTATAAGAACTAACCAGACCGTAACTAGCCATGCCTGAAAGCAAAAAATGAAAAGAATGATACAAATTTACATGAGGAATGGAAGGTATCATTAGATTCAACTACTTACTTTTATGCAATAACTATTCAACTGCAAGCCGCCTTCTTTTCCCATAATCAGCATCCCTTGATCTTGAGCGATGGTTATCCTCCCGAGACAACCGTGATTTGCTGTGTCCTCTGGAAGATCGACCTCTGTTCCACTCATCATCATGCTCAGGTGCGTCCCTGTGTCTATTACGGTGATCATCACCATATCTTTCTCCTTCTCTATGACGGTTCCTCTCCCTATCCCTTTCTCTGTCACGATCCCTGGAGCGTTCACGCTCCTTGTGATGATGTTCCCTCTCACGCTCACGACCGTTGTCTCTATCCTCACGATGCCTTCTCTCTGGCATATCATAACCATGACCAACATCTTTCTCCCTCGGTATGTCCCTCTCATAACCAGCATCTCTATCCTCACGATTCCTTCTATTAGATGAACCAGACCATTCCCTTTCTGAACCTCTCTCTTTCTCCTTCACATGATTCGGACGAGCCCTATCATGATTAACCTCTCCATACTGATGATCTGATGCAGCTTCCTCCCCGTAACTCGACTCCGCAGCTCTTGGACCACTCATATCTTCACCACCACCCCATCCTCCACTATTAGGATCCCACATCCCCATATCACCACCAGCATTCGGCATCATTCCCATTCCATTCATCGGCATCCCTCTTCCAAAAAACGCTGGATTCACGTGAGGTGCCACTCCGGGTAATCCAACTCCTCCAACAGGAGGGAACGAGGGTAAAAGACCAGGAAACGGTGGACCTGGAGCCCCAGGGAATCCTCCGTAGCCTCCCATTCTCGCCATGGGTCCACCAAAACCTTGTTCAAACCCTTGCCCCATCATCGGATGCATCATATTCATAGGAGGCCCCTGGCCAAACCCACCTCCACCATTACCCATCAAACCTCTTCCACCCATCCCAGGCCTATTCCTCATCTGACCACCTGGTCCCCTACCACCCATTCCTTGAGCATTGCCTCTACCCCAATTACCTCTCCCGAATCCTCTATTTTCCCCACCTTGGAAACTCCCTCCATTGTTGTTGTTGTTGGTGGTGGCAACGACTGGTTTAGTCGGAGGATCAGCAGGCCCTTCTCTCTTAGCTTGTGCAAGTAAAGCTTGCGCCTGTTGGTTTCTGTTCACCTGCGCGTCCCCCAATCTCTTAATCATATACGGAGGTGCAACCTCAACAACACAAGGCCTACCATTGAACTCTAAACCATTCATCCTCTCCTTGCAAGCCGTAGCTGCCATAGGATCATAGAACTCCACTTGACAATAGCCTCTTGACTTACCATTAGCTTTCTCATCGAAGAACCTAACCTCCTTCACAGCACCATACTTGCACAGCTCTGCCTCAATTTCAGCATCAGTTGTCCACCAATGCAAATCCCCAACGTAAAGAGTAGTTACACCACCGCCTCCACCACCACCGTTTCCCACACCTGTAAGAACACCAGGCATATGGATGATAGCTCCGTTACCACCAGGTCTAGGAGGAGTCACGCCATTAACATTAGCCATCACTGGTCTTATCTCGTTATTTCCCAAGCTAGGCGGTGGTGGCAATACAACCTGAGAAAAGTTATTTCCTTTAGGAGCCTCGGTATCACTGGCACGAGTAGGAGCTTGCCCTAGCTCAACTTTAAGCCGACCTCCAGTTCCAGCTACACCTTCAACAGCTACTACCTTACCAGTATCACTTGCACCTCCTGCTTCTTCTTCTGCTTCTTCTTTGATAGCAACGCTCTGACCAACCAAACCAGGTATCGAAACCTCAGCTTCAGATGTATCTAAACCTGGCTCAATCCTCTCTTCACTCTCCGTTTTGACCTTCTCAATCTCATCGTTTCTTGATTCCACCTCGTCGGTCTTCCTCACAGAGTGAAGAAACCCATCTCCGACATTTACGTCGTTATAGAGATCATCGTAATCGTCGTCTTCTTCCTCCGCCATGAAACCCTCGTCGGCGACGGCGGAGATCGCCTCGTTTCTATGGAACTGATCCCTCCCATCTCCCTCTTCCATCTTAAACAAAACAATAAATCTCCTTCCTTTCAATCAAATTCTCGAAGCTTCAGGCTCACTCGAGCACGAATAGTGTCAAGTGCACAAGAGATCGCAGAATCTTCGTCTCCGGAAGCTAGAAACGGAGATGGAGAAGGAGCACTCGCTAGAAACCCTAATCTCGGTAGATTTGTGAAATTTCTAGGATTTTCTTATTTAAAACATTTCTTTTTTCTTTTGGTTTAAAGTGCAATCGGATCCAACAACACGTGTACTACGAGAACATTCGCGTATTATCATGGGCTATAAGTAATACGTTAATTATACCAATGGGCTAGCTTCTTAATGGGCTTTGCTTGGAGGACAAACGTAAACTACTTGTTGTTCAGCGTTTAGAAAATACTAGTGAACGGCACGTCTCTGAGCTTTTTAATGACACGCAGTCCTTAAAGAATGGAACCAAACGGTCGTTGAAGAAGATGGAGAACATAGACAACAATAGGCAGCATAGGAACTTTACTAAACAAGCAAGAGGAGGAAGTTCATTAGTCCATAGTGGTGATTCGTAGTAACATGACCAGACTAGCAATAAGTTGAGCTATTTATCAATCGCAAAAGCATGACTAGGAATAAATATTGTGACAATTTCAGTTTGGTCATTCTATATTCTTTTTCATTTACACTATTGCGTAATTTACGCTTGAGATTCTTCTAACTATATCTTTATAGTAGTATAGACTAGAAGTTAGAATATTACCGCAAATACGTAAGTAACTATGAAGTAGAAACTAGTGCTCTTTAATCCCAACGGCCAACACCATTCATTACATCATCAACCAAACAAACACGTGAACAAGAACACCACACAAAAAACTCCACCGACTAAATTAATTTCACACCCGAACATTTAATAAAAATAAACATCAATCATAGCGGAAATTAAATAAACATCATTTACTTTCCCTCAAATTCATAAACATTCTAGAACAACGAACAAAAAAAAAACAAGAAGTGAAGTGAACTACAGAAGCGAAGAAGAAGCAAACAAGCAGACCAAGCTCACCACCAAACCAGCCGTAGCTCCTCCGACGATCCGAACCGCACCGGCCTCATCAGCAGTCGCATCATCCGCGTCTCCATCAGGCCCTTCCGCAGGTGAATCCGACTCACCAAACGCATCATCATCAGGCGACGGTGCAGCCTTCTTCTTCTTCCCCTTCCCTTTCCCTTTAGCCGGTTTAGGAGCATCCGCAACATCTCCGTCCTCAGGTGCCGGAGCAGGAGCCGGAGCTTCAACAGCCGAAGCTTTGAACAGCTCTTTAGGCAGTAAAACCTTATCCGTCGCATAAATAGCCAAAGGCTGCTCGTCGATCAGAGTATCAACGATCTGGACAGTGTTGATCCTTGTCCTGAGGGTAACTTTCTCTCCGTCGTTTTGGACAGTGAGCTCGAACTTGTTGGCTCCGTCCGTGGCGAGTGTGTTCATCGGACCATTGTTGGATTTGAGCATGGCCATTGAGTAATAGGTCGGGACAGCGAGGAAATCGAGGAAAGCTTCTTTCTTAGGAGCAGTCAAGTTCTTGTATTTGGGCAAGAACCCTTTCATGGCGTCATCTCCTGGACAGAACACTGTCATGCCTCCTTCTACACTCTCCTGTTACATTATAAAACACAGTCCAAAACTTTATTTGAATCTCTCGAGATTTATTGTCGACTACTTTAATTTATAAACTCAATTATAGTGGTTAGTGAGATAGTGGGGGAAATTATTGCTACTTTTCATATTGAAAAAGTAATCCTTTTAATTTGAATTTTCAGAGTTAGAATTGTATAATGTTGCGATGATTGAGGTAATGAAGTCTATATGTTTGAGTGAATATTTGTTCATTAGCTACCTAACACTGTCAACACTTTTGACTTTTGTTTCAAAACCAAAGGCTATATGCCACAAGCAACAGAACAAGCACATGCATCTTTTCTAACTAAAGTTAAATTCTAACTTAGCACGGAAATTATTACACACTAATTGGGTATTGTTTCGAATTCGAGTATAAAACTTACTATCAGTGTAATTATTGTACCTATGTATTTTTTTTAATTATTATTATTTCTATATTTACACAGTAACATGTATATACAGTATTTCTTGATTAATTGTTTCTAACCGGAAAACGAAAAACTAATAAACTACTTACAAGTTTACTGTAAATCAGGGTTTTAGTAGCGTGATTACCTGACTGTTTATGTATAATTAGTTTCTACATTTATACAAAGACATGCATCTTATAATGATTTGTTACAGTAACTTGATAATTAAATATTCTTTTTCAAAAAAAAAAACTTGATAATTAAATATTTAAACTATTAGTTCCAGACACATGTAGTAATTACTTACAGTTAATCAGGGTTTAGTAAGTATACCTGGTAAGTTTTTGAAGCACCAGGGTTAGTAAGAAGAGTCTCGGCGAAAACTTTACAGCCATGAGCCGACATTATTCCGGTGAGGTTCATCTCAGCCGGAGCCGGACTCGGAGCCGCCGCTGTTTCCGACGGCAAGACTTTGCTGATCTGTATAATGGAGATGTTGTACGGAACTTCTTCAACGGACTTGACGAAGAAAGCAGACAGATCTCCGCCGTCGGGACCGAGTCCGACCTTACCGCCTCTCAGATCCGTTATGTTCACGAATCCGGTGGTTCCGGGAGCAGCTCCGGTGGCTTGGAAGAGAGTGGCGGCGAGAGCAGAGCCGTCGCGGATCTGGTGGATTTTCTTGGCGCCGAAGTAGTCGAGGAGGACGTGGAGGGAGAGGATGTTCTTGATGGTGGAGATGGTGTAGCCTTTCGAGGTTAAGGCGGACATGGCGGCGTTGTCGACGGCGCAGACGGTTATGGTGGTTCTCCGGTTGATTTCGTCGGCGAGGTGGGTTTGGGTGAGGTAATGGCTGAAGGAGGAGAAGGAAGGGTGGCTTGCTAAGAGGCGCGTGACGTTGTGCGCGTGTGTTTGGACGACGAGGAGGAGGAGGATGGGGAGAATGTAGGAGATGGTTGCGTCTCTCATCTTCTTCGCCATTGTTGAGACAGTGGAGAGAGAGAGGATGTGATGAGTTTGGTGGTTTTAGAGAGAGTGAGCTAGCTCTGAGCTTAAAGAAGAGGAAGATGGGGTTTACTTAAATGGACTTGGTTTGTGTTTGAATTACTTTTGTGCCATTGGTATTGCGATGTTATTTTGATAATTTATTGCGAATTTAAGCTTATGGGCTTGCAAGCTTGTGATTTGTGAGACCATGTCACACGCTGTGCGTCCATCCTTTCCACCTACTACTTTTAAAAAAAAACATTAAATTATTAAACCTTTTTAGAGACTATTATATGTGGTTTGTAAATTAAGAATAGAAATGTGCTACACTTCTCCGATAATATTTTTGAAACTTTCTCCGAGCCTTCGTACCGTTTTCTTAACGATCATCCTAACTTCAGCACTCTCCGCCATAATATCTCTTTCCTTCTAGCAAGGATAGATTCATGGAGTTTGGAGCACGCTCTTCCCGAACGCAATGAAGCTGTCACGGCTATTGTCTTAAGTGTCGCTCGTGATCTGCGTCACCAATCATACATCGTCCGACATGCTCCGGTATGGTTTCACCATCTGCTCGCTTTGGAGGCTCAGCAGTAAGAGGTTTAGGTGAGATTTTTTCCACTACTATATGGTGTCTTTTGGCATCTCGTTGTATCACTTTCTATCTCTTGTGTTATGTACTATTTTGAACTTTTCCCTTACAAAAGTATTATAAAAAAAAAATAGGAATGTACATTATTTAAGGATAATATTAGATGGAAAACACAAAAAAAAGTTTTGTTTCTATTTATTCATTTGAGTTGTTGATTTTAACTGCATGAAGTAACATTTATTTTGGTTAACAATGTTCATGACATGTTCACCTTTGTTGAGTTCTTTCTAGTGTATCACAACTATCACGTGATTAAGGTGATGTTGCTTGTAAGTGTAGCTCAAAATAGAAATACATTTTCAGACTAAAACAGACACAAAACAAATAATTATTACTATATATCGAAATTTCTTTTATCAAACATGACATGTTGAAAAATAAATTTCAAACATGTCACGTGGGAGGAGTATCTCTTCTTAATAATTTAAGGAATTAAGAATACAATCCTAAGATATCATAGTTGGAGTTGCAGTATTCTTGAAATAATATACTAATATTGTAAAACAAACATTGTACTTCCTGCTTGAAAAGCTCTGATTAGACGGAATCTGAGTCTTTAACTGGAGGCAGTGTCGGTGACAAAGCGAAAGATGAAGCAGCGCACGAAATGAATGCCTTCTTCAGGGGCACTTGAGGAATTAACCGATGGGTGGAACCAAGGTATTGATCGATACCGTACGTGACGTGTATGGTGGAGATCTGTTTTCAGATTCTCCACCGACAATCGGTCGGTCCATATACAAAGCTGAACATAACTGGGGTAAACTAGTTGTCTGAAAATCTGATACAACGGTTTGTTGTCGCTTGTCACTTGAGTGATATACGATGGTATTATTAGTTTGAGTTAAGCTTTTCTGCGTAACAAATAAAATAAAGTTGAACTTTTCTGCATTATATGGTAATATATTGTTTGGGATAGTAATGTTATTTGAAAATACATTTTTTTTTGGTCGTCAACTGATATCATTATCATTAAACTTACATGATCCATTAGTACATATTTTTTTTGTGATTTAGTTCTAGCTTGTTTGGCCAATTCATCACCCAAAATAATAGCTTCACAAAGCAGAAGAAATTACAACACTTTGTGGTTTTTTTCACTATATTATGCAAATAGATTACAATATAATTATGTCTAAGAGAATATTCCGTAAATTTCCATAGAGAGCATTATGATCTTCGCCATAAGTTCTATTAAAATAACCTCAGCTTCTTCTAGTTGTCAAAAAAAAACCTCAGCTTCTGCTATTGTATTGGTCCGTCGTAGGACTCCCATCCTTTGAGTAGCTTTCTTACATCACTGCATGTCCATATAAGATTCATCCAACTCCGTCTAGCATTTGCGGTGTTGTCTAGACATCTACAAAACATATCTAATGAACACCAATGCTAAGAAAATATAGATTTAGAAACCTATTTCCAGATGTTTTTGGTTACATGCAAAAAGATTGTTCTCTACATAGTGCTGTTATACTTCTTTGTTTTTCGTTGATGCCTCCAACCATAATATAAGATCAAGCAACGTTTGCTTATGATAAATGGTATTGACCCCCTCTTGTTATTAAACATCAAATCATTTCGGTGCTTCCAGATTCGCCATCCTAATCCTGCACTAAAAGAAAAGATGATTGTCAGTATCTTCAGCATCTCCACATATTTTACAAATGCTAGTATATTTTAAGAGTTCTCTCTTTAGGTATTGCTGTAACTGGAAGAGCATTATGAATAACTGTTCACCAAAAATGTTTTATTTTAAGATTGAATATGTTGTCTCTATAGACCTTGATAAACGTTCCTTGATGCCATGATGGAGAAGAAATCTGTTTGGCTTTTGAGGAGGTTATAACCAGAATTTACAAATACTCTCCATTTTGTGTATATAGACAACACAAAATAAGACAACAGACAACGATGTTACAACAATACTCATATAAACATATTTTGTGAATTTTATTTCCTTTTCAACTATTATGTCAATAGTCTGACCGACATTAGTGAATTTTTCATACACAGAACATCATTTGGAATCGGAGCACATATCACACAGTAACAAAGCTAACATCCTTCGTATCTCATTGTTCCTAAGATGTGTCTTATCATTGGCAACAAACACATGCACTTCTTCTTCGTCCTCTCCTTTAACCTGAATCCAACTACATCCAGGCTTTTTCTTCAACCCTTTAACTTTCATCATCTCTCTCATCTTCACAACTTCATCCCAACTTCCTTCACCTGCATAAGCATTCGATATCGTCACATAGTTCCCAGAGTTATCAGGTTCTGATTCTAACAGCTGCCTTGATAAGTACTCCACAAGCTCAGTCTTGCAAGTAGCAAAAAGAGATTGGATCATTCTAGCATCTGGTTTGTATGGCATTTCCTTCATTAACCGTAATGCTTTTTCTGTTTCTCCAGCTGATGCAAGAAGATTTACCATTAGTCCATAATGCTCTAAGCATGGCTTCACGCCATGTTTTGAAACCATATCAGAGAAAATTTCGATGGCTTGGTTAATATCCCCGGCGTGGTTACAAGCAGATAAGACGTTTGTGAATGTTATGTTGTCTGGTTTGATACCCATATCGTCCAAGCTTCTGTACATAGTGATTGCTTCATTCACGTTACCATACAACGCATATGCCGAGATCATGGCATTGTAGAGAGGCAACTCGCTGTATAACTTTCTTCTGAAAACCTTCTCTGCTTTGCTTATATCTCCACATTTAGCATACATGTCAACCAAAGAAGTCTGGATCGAAACCGAAGAGGAATGTTGTTGGTTTCTTATGATGTATCCGTGTACTGATCTTCCGAAATGCAATGATGCTAGATCTGCGCAAGCAGAGAGTGCGACAGTGATGCTAAAGACATTTGGTCTGATCCCAGATTCTTGCATCTTCCTGAGAAAATGAATTGCTTCCTCACTGCAACCATTTTGCACCAAACCATTCATCATAGTAGTCCATGAGACAATAGTTGGAGTTGCTCCTGAAGATTGCATCTGCAAGAACATTTCCTTGGCCTCATCTACCTGACCATTTCTGAAAAGACTTAGAATGATCAAATTCCATGTTATCACATTTGGT
This sequence comes from Diplotaxis tenuifolia, assembly GCA_014822095.1. NCBI lineage: Eukaryota > Viridiplantae > Streptophyta > Magnoliopsida > Brassicales > Brassicaceae > Diplotaxis > Diplotaxis tenuifolia. Next base: position 16,862 of record JABAYD010013467.1, read on the forward strand.
GGTACACTTTCTAGCTGCATTTCATAGAACAATCTCAAAGCCTCTCCACTAAGACCAGACTCTGCGTACGCTGCAAGTAATGTATTCCACAGTATCAGGTCCTTCTGTACTGTGGAATCAAACACTTTCTTAGCATCAACAATGCTCCCACACTTGGCATACATATCAATAACGGTACTTGCTAAAACGATATCAGATTCAAAACTGTGTCTAATGCAATAACACTGCACCTCCTTCCCGAGTTTTGAGTCCTGAGTACGTGCAGCTGCCGACATTAATGTCGATAAAGTGACACAATCGAACTTCAGCTTCTGTAATCTCATCAACTTGCACATACGGATAGCATCTTCAACCAGCCCTTGTTGAACATACCCAGAGATAAGCAGATTCCACGTCACCACATCTTTGCCAATCATTCGATCAAACACCATCTCAGCATACTCAATCAAACCAACCTTACAATAGAAATTCAATATCGACGTTCCAAGTATATTATCCATCTCTAACCCATTCACAATCGCAATGGCATGACACTGTTTCCCCTCTCCAACCCCACCCATATTAGCAGAAGCAGACAAGCAAGTCGAAACAGTGACTCGTGTCGGCTCAACACCTTCCTTCCTCATATCCCCCATAAGCCGAACCGCTTCCTCGTTCATCCGATTCTGCACATAACCAACCATCAAAGCATTCCAAGCAACAACATTTCTGTCAGGAATTTCGTCGAACACCTTCCTCGCGTCATCCAAAACCCCACACTTCCCATACATATCCGCCAAGCTACTCGCTACGAACACACAATCGTCAAGACCAGATTTCGCCACGTACCCATGAACCCCTCTCCCAAACCCACTCCACTGCAACGCACCGCACGCTTTACAAACATTCGGAACCACGAAATTATCTGGAAAAATCTCGTCTTTAAGCATCTCAACGAAACCCATTAAAGCTCCTTCGACGAGTCCAACCCTGCATTTCACACCTATAATTGCTGCCCACGAGAACACATTCCGAAACCTAAGTTTCGAGAAGAGAGTCTCAGCTATCTCTAAGGCATCGCATTTCGCGTAGAAGATGACCAGCTTCGTCTCGATGTACTCGTTTCGGGAGTAGAAGTCGCCGTGCTTTAAGATTCGAGCGTGGATTTGCTGCCCCGTGTGGAAATCTCTCTCGTAAACGCATCCTTGGAGAATTTCGCCGTATATCTCGGGACCGATACGTACGTTTCTGAAGTCCATCTCCGTGACTAAGCGTAGAGCTTCTTTGATCTCGCCGTTCTTGCATAGAGATGAAACGCGGTGAAAGTAAGGATTGCGAGGTTGATGATCATCGTGAGGTTTTGTTGATACTGACTGTGGAAGTTTGATCGGGATAGTGTTGAAAGGAAGAGAAGCCATTCATGCCTCTCCGATAGCCTCTGAAGATAACAGAGTAGAGTGACGATAAATTTTTTTTCTATCCTATTTTCGAGTCCACGTAATTAATATTTTTAAAAATCTTTTTAGAATGACGTGGACGGTAGTGATCTGTTACCACACAATGCACTATGTCCCAACCGGTTTTTGATTTGATCTCGGTTTAGATTTTTGGTTGGGAAAAGATATTGGATTCTATGAAATTGAAAACTAATCATATAGTATGATCATTTAGCAACATTTAAAAAGATAATGTTTATTAAAAAAAAAAAAACTTAAGTGATTCATAGTGGAGTAGAGAGATTTTGCCCTTTTCTACAAAATTTAAAATATATCTGCCTCTTTTCTTGGTCTACAAGTCTAAATTCAAAACGTACAAAGCTTTTGATTTATTTATATTTTGTTCCTAAGGTCTGAGATAACAACAGGAGAAAGAAGGGTGGCTTTTGATAGAACTAATATTTATCTAAACCCTACGCATGCCCTAGAAGACAACAAAAGCACAAAGTAACATAAGCATCAAAGCATAAACCGGCGCAGAACAAGAAGCACAGTAAGCCACCGCTGCTACAGTTCCGCCACCTCCAGCTACTCCTTGGCCGCTGCGGCCGCTTTGATCTCCTCCGCCGAGAGTACCGTAAGGATAAGGAGGAGTGTAAAAATAAGGATACGGAGGAGAATAGTACGTAGACTGTGGTGGTGGTTGGTTGCAACAGCCTGTGGGAGCAACAGGAGGGCAGCGAGAGCGTGGCGGTGGAGGTGGGGATGACGGTGAAGGCGGTGGAGGAGGGTTACCGTATGGAGAGTAGCCTGTAGAGGAAGGTGGTTGAGGCGGTTGGTTACATGGGTAAGGAGAGCAGAGACCAGTGTTTGGATCGGACGCCGAGTTTAGATTGACAAAGCTGAGAAGGGATAAATAAAAAGTGATAGAGAAAGAAGCTTGAAGAGACAACATGGTGATGACTTAGCTTGAGAAGATGAGTTTGGTCTTTGGGTTGCAAAATGAGATCAGATCAATATGACTGAGAGTTTAGACTTAATAGCTGTTTTTTTCCGTGTGTTTCGTATAATCTGCCGCATGGCATAACACATGTCGTAAGTTTTGAAGAATTTGCGAAGAAACGTTTGCTTACGTCTTTTTAATGGATGTAGACAAAAATGCTGTCATGTAATGAAGTGGAGTTTTGTATTAGCTGTACCAAACTCATCAAAACTAAGATGTGTTATGGGGTAACTTAGTTTCAAGATGAGTGAACTGTTTATATCTTTTGCTATGGGAAAGATCAATAACTATGCTCCAAGTTAAGAAATTAAGCTCTTATTGTTGATCAACTTTGGTGTCCATCTATGGACAACAAGGATCATCGAATATGAGTATCTACTCATACTCACCTAAGTCTACCAAAACTACTACTCACCTTAACCGGAGCGTACCAAAACGTAGGAATGAAAGCATTTTCGATACAACTATAATTTGATAGACAGAACCAAACCAAAATATGGTTTTTAGTTCAACATGTACTCTCCAAAACTAAATACCCAAGAAAATTAAGAATAACCTCGAACTCGAGAGATAGTAGCAACGTTCTTAGCCTTTTTTGGGTCATCTTAAGCCCTCAGCACAGGTAAACTTCATCTTCATCTTCCGTCATGTAACTGGTAATCCCAGCAGAACATAGGTTACCTATAAGAAAAAGAGAACCTGACATGAGAAATCATTTTCGACTGTAAATAAAAACTTCTCTTAGATAAGCTAAAAACCGAAGGCTCCTTGATTAATCCCAAAACAATAATCCATTACATACACTTTCTCAAGCCCCAAACTTGGCTAGGCCAGAGTATGGAGGAAAGGTCAAGCAAGTCATTTCTAAATGGTGCTTTAAGATATATGGTCTAGGAATGTACTGGTATACCTCCTTACGGATGCAAAACTGAGAATGCAGAAAGATTGGAGTAAAAACTAGCCGCAAACGAGCATGACTTGTAGTAGCTCAGCTGCTCCAACTCTGATACTCGGGGTCATGATAATCTAATGTCAGTACCATAATATTCAGCTCAACAAAAGATCTTCCATGTAATATGAACACTGATTTGGCGATCACATGGTTGATCTTGAACACGAAGGATGAAGGAAATTAGTTCTTCTACTCGTAGAGAATCTGTTTCTTCAAATCCTCCCAATGTTTAGGCCCATCAGGGTGGCGATTCACATAGTGAGTCACAAAATGTTGGTCCGAACACCCAAGCAAACTGCTTATTGCCTTCACTTTACCTTCCATAAACGGAATCATCCCTAATCTGAGCTTCATCCGCTGAAGAGTAAACACCAGGCACGAAGGGAAAGTCACAAAGATCGAAAACGGATAACCAAGTTCGTTGACAATGTAGTTAACCTTAGCTTCCAGAAGATCAGATGCTTGACATAGGATCTGAGGGAAAGCGTTTACCATATTTCGAACATCCTTTTCCTTCAGACCCAAACTCACAAGGAAATCGAATCTTTGTTGGAGTTCTGATCCTCTCCCACGGAACTTCTTGACAGCTCTCTCCATCTCCTCTGAGTTCTCCTCATATCCAAGGTTGATCAAGAACTGTGTCTTCATCAACCTCGACGTTTCCTCTTCTCCAGTAGGAGGTAGTGGCTGCACCTTTAAACCCATCCTCCATTTTTTCATCACCTCTGGGTTTTCTTGTATGACTTGACAAAGCCGCTTAGTCCCAACGTTCAGTCTATCAAGTAAGGTTCTCGGTTTTTTCAAAGAACATGCACCAAGCCAATATGAGTGAGAACGAAATATCTTCCCCATCTCATCACATTCCATTCTGATCTTCTTCAGGAACACAAAGCAATTCCACAGATTCAAAACACACTTCTTGACGTCAATATCCGAGAAATTAAGAAAAAACGAAGAGAGTTCACTCTTAGATGAACCAAGTTTCGTTAGAAACCCAGCTAGAAACACAGTCCATTCCCCTGAATCCTCAAAAACAAGTCTTGGATACTTCTTGATTAGCCCACATAGCTCACAATCATTCAAAAAGAGATCTCTAAGCAAGCTTAAAACTCTGTGCATAGACCTCCAATCATAAGACACATCCTCCTCCTCTAATAAGTTCTCATCAACCCAATCAACACCAACTCCTATAGTTCTCAGAATCTCTAAAGCCTTAGCCACTTCAAGATTCATATCTCCAACGAGCGTCCTCGGGCTACAAACAATAATCCTCGACACAAACGACTTACTCAACCCCAAATCCTCAAAAGCCTTAATCTTTGAAGCTAAAACCCCACTCTCATACCCGAAAGCTTCCCTAGCTTCCTTAAAGATCTTCCCCATCTGCTTCAACCCAATCCCATATACCCAAAAAGTATTGTAATTCTCAAGCAAGAAAGCATCTTCGTTCAAAAACATCTTATCGCTAGGAAGGAGATGGTTATACTCTGATGGCTTAAGGCCTAGACTCTCGAAGAAAGGCTCGAATTCGTTTATGGGATGGAACCGTAGAAACCTAGTTATTGATAGAGCGATATCCTCATCATCATCATCATCAGCAGCATCAGCAGAAGTGTTACAATGCAACTTCTGTAAGATGTTATTGTTGAAAAGAGGCGCGTTCTTACTCATACTCTCTGCGACTAGAAACTGTAACCCTCTCGTGATGTAGAAGTAATCCAACATCGCAGCCTGAGCTTTTCTTTGATTCTCGATTCGGGTTTTAACACTTAGTTTCTCGCCGGGGGTGGCGGTGGCGTAACATCTCGGGTTAAAGGGTTTAGTATGAGTTTCTAGAGGAGCTTGTGATAGCCGTTTGAGAAGAGAGAAGAAGAATCTAGGGTTTCGCATTCGAGGCATTACCTTCTTTCAAGCTCCGGTTGTTCCCTATTCTGAAAGAGAACAAAAACGAAAGAGACAGTGGGTTTTGACTCCAACCAAATGTTCGATAGTCGTTTTAATTTTATTGTAAAAACAAATCGATTTATACTTATTTCAACTATTACCGAAATTATGAATTTAACCTAAAATTAACAAGAAAATCTAAAACTTCAGTTCAGGAACAAAAATTGAAAAGCTGAATTAATCGAACAAAACCATAATTTTCGATTTATATTTAGCAGATTCCTCTCTTTTTTTTTTTGGCTAAATTCGTACAGTCTAACCAAAGTAAACCGGACTAACCCAACCCGCACGCCTACTAGCGTTTTCGATTTGTCATTTTAGTCTCGGTGTTTCTTTTAGTTTATTTCTTTACTTAGTTTTGGATGTGATACAGAGAATATGATTACATCTGGTAATCACACACGATTATTTTGAGTGTCTTGATACTAATCTGGTGAAGAAATATAATCCATGTCAGCTTTTTGTCATTCGAAATCAGTGTAAAGTTGGTGTTGTTTGATATAATCAATTACTCCATCTTCAGTCAAGTACTTAACTGATAGTCCTCGTGAAATGCATTGCCTGTAGAAAGCAAAGAGTGATGAGTAATAGAAGCCATCCTTTTCTTATAGTGGAAAATGAAATGTTCCTGAGGATGAATAGGCATCATCAAACTACCTTAATCTACTTGAGCTAATCTGATTAGGAACAAAGTTGTTGACGACTCTGATGTTATCCTGCAAAAGAAACCGTGTTTGATTGATTACTGATTGACACAGAGAAAACAAGAGCCTCGGTAGTACTCACACGGGCTTCGTATAGGATTCTATCACCAAAGATCATGTTTTCAACATCTTGTCCTTCTCTACGGATGCACACAACCCCATAGTCTTTGCAAATGGCTTTTACCTTCCAAAACACAATCAATGAAAAGAGAGAACATAAACCGTGAGTAGAATCGAAAAACCGAAATCTTAGATTATATAAAGATGCTGTGCCTTTGGTTTACCTGTTCAGGGATCCAAACACCGGGAGTGCAAAAAGATTGGAGTAAATCCGAGCCACATAGTAGCATGACTTTGAGAGATTCTAGCATTATAAACAACCATACATTACAAATTTGAGTTTTTTTCAGTTCTTTTAATAACTAGCACGTATGCATATCCCCCATGAGACTATCCAGCAAATACTCAAAAATGTAAATGATACATACAATGAGTAGAAAGATGCTAAAAGCCACATAGGACGACTTTTTTCTGCACTTATCTTACCCTCGGGTACATGCCTATTTTGTGTAAGAAAAGTCTTGACCCTTGATAAAACCATCAAACTTCGTTGGTAGCTGTCTTGAGATGCCTAAAGAAACAGCTTTCATATTTTTGTAAGGACACAAAACTTTGTTCCCCTAAGTTTTGAGGTGAGGGAGAGAGAAAGAGAGAGAGTACCTCCCAAGGATCAACCATTATAAAGTTGGAGCTTTTGCAGGCTAAATTACACATCTTTAAACGATGCTCTGCAGATAAGAGTCCCTACACAGAGAAACTGATGACTTTATTTATTTCTAAAGGAGACTAAATAGTAAACAGAAGAACCGTATATGCATCACTTACAGGGGACATTATCAATCAATTTATAAAAAAAAAAAAAACTAAACTTGTCAAGGTTAGCAAAAGTATACCTTCTTCGTGTATGCATCATTTACAGGGGACATGTAGCCTCCAAGAACATGAAACCCCTCCGAGTTTAATGCGTCTCTCGCCATCTCTAAAACACACAACAAAGACAGCTCATCAGTTCAATATAAGGGCACATATACATTTGAGGGCAAGATCAATCGACAAGCATTAACTGTGAAAAACATGAATATTTACAGAACCCATGAAAATCTACTTTCTTTCCTTTCAAATCCTGATTCTATAAACCCAAAAAAAAAAAGCAAAAACATTCAGATACTTCACACTACAACACGTGTTGGATTATCCCATCAATCAGTACACTGATCATACTGACTACAAAAATGTTCAAACTTCCCACATTGAACCATTGATAAGAATAGTAACATTGAACTCTATATAGATGATCTTGTAAGAAACTCACCAAACATGCGTAAATGCATGAAAGTTGGAGGGTTGAAACTCCCTGTTGCCACGAGCACTACACAAGTTTTGTCCCTGATTCATACAAAACAAAAGTCGAATACATTTTATCATCATTAAGTAACCTTACTATATAATTCACTGAGAGACACAATTGAAGGGGCAAGAAGAAGTCAAACTCAAGAACAAGCTTTGTAGTTTACTCAGGTTTAGATAATTTATCGACTGGTAAGGAGATATCCATCGGAATTTGATGATCGAATCTGAGACGATCACTCCGGTAAATGATCGAGAGAGAGAGAGAGAGACACACAACGAAGAATCAAGGATAGATCGAAAGTATGAAACGACGTAGTATATAAAGTTGAAGTTTTCCGACACCGTTTGAGTTCGGCTAAGTTGAGTCAAAACGCACCGTGTTGGCGTTTGCGAGAGTTTGAGTGGAATCTCTAATAATAGAGTTAGGATATCTTAGGATATCTGCCTTGTGAGGCGTCCAACTCAACATGGAGGGAGGGGATTTTTGTGACACGTGGCAAAAGGGGGGGGAAATGCACAATGTATGTCACGCATTTCCGCAAGAGTGCATCTCATTGTTTTAGACTTTCATGCCTTTGGGTTTCTTTTACCAGCTTAGATAAGCCCGCTAAAGTCCAACTGAAATTCATGGTTTGTGGTCCATATGATTTTTTTTATTACAGATTAGGGTTCTTCTTCGTTGTTGCTGTGGTGGCTGTTAACGGATGAGAATAGAGATTCGGATTGTTCTTGAGAAACGACTTTGCTAAAGACTATATTCTCTTCCCGTAACACCTCACATCTCTATAAATCCGTCATTTATTTTGAGTTCCACCTTTATTAATCCATTCCGCCATCATTAAAAGTTCAAGTTACCTCTTCGTCTTCTTTGAAACAGGCAAATTCTCCAGCTATAAATATCTCACCTTCATACCATGCAAACTCCAACTCAAAACAATTTTACAAACTGTCAAATTGCAAGCAAACGATACCGATGGCTTCATACACTGTTCTTACTGACTTGCGCGCCAGGAGTTGCTCCAACGCGGCAGAGGTCCGTCTTCTGAGATTTTGGGAGGCGAGGAACATCAACCAAAAGGGGAAACTGATGAGTCTTGAGCTGTTATTGATTGATGAGCATGTACGTAAGTCTACTTTCTCACACATAATTATCTTCTTCCTTGAATATCTTAACGTTTTTTGTAAATTTAGTTTTTAAAAATCTCCTGATTCTTTGATTTTAGTATTTCTGTCTCCTTAGCATCTCTGTTTCCGATCAAACATGTTAGTGAAGCCTATTCTGTGAGGATTTGAGGAAGAATTAATGTTTCTGAAACTCAGTATAAAACAAAACAGAGTTTAGTACTTTGTTTTGAATGATGTGTCATGTGTGTGTTTGTGTCTTCAAATGTCTGAACTTTCTATTGCTTTTTTTTTCTTCTATATCGTCCAGCTTTAAAAGAAGAAGATTGGTTTTTTGTTTTTGTTTTTTTTTTCGGACTAGAACGTAGATAGGTTCTTAATTTGTTTTCACTGAAAAGGGCAAAGAAAGAATCTAAGTTGATCAGAAAGCTACTGATCAAGTTTTTAGATGTTCCTGATTTGTAGTGTTGTCCCGTTTCAGTTGCTATACATCTTAAGATCAAGCTTGATTTTTATTTTGTTAATTACAGGCAGGTTCCAAAGCTTATATTTTTGCTGGTAGTGCAACCCAGATGCACCTTGCTACTGATATTGGAGATCTTGTGTTAATCAAATGTTTACTTAAAGCTGGAGGTAATCCTAATCAGAAAGACGAGGTACTCTCAACGTAAAAATCAACTATTTAGTGATGAACACATATCTGAAACAAAAAAAATGTCCAGGGTCTTCCAGTTGACAACAAAATCTGAAATTGTTTCAGACTGGACATTTGTTGAAATTCTAGCTCACATGGAATCAAATAAAAAATAAGAGGAAAACTCACACAAGTCAAAATCTGTAGAGGTTGTGCTTAAGAAAGACCTTCCTGAAGTACTTCATACTTTGAAGTTTCATCTCAATTCATCTCTCTTGCATGAATTTTCTAAAGCACATTGTTATATATTTCCACATATCTTTCCGGAAGCAAACACGCAAGCCACAAAAGCAAAAGCAAGAGGAGAAGACATGTTCACAGAAAGCACTTACAAATGGCCATGACACAGAAAGCATTTCTAGATAGACAAGACACACAAATATTCAACACTAAAACTACTTCCAAAACTCATAGGAAGATTCTCAAACTTATGTCCATTTTGTGATTCTGTGGTATTTTCTTTGAACAAAGTCCATTCATTATGCTGGTTACGATTAGGACAAGCTGAACATGCCTTATATGATGCTAAATTCTGCAGAGAACTTAACCCTGATTGGTCTAAAGGATGTGTTTCCGTGAAGGTTTTACTCTTTCTTTTTTATAGGTAAAAAACATCTCAATTCTATTTCAAAAAGCAGTTGACTTTGAACACTGAAGCATTTAGTTATCAATGAAACTCCAGAGATTTGATATGCTTTTTACAAAGGAGTAAAGCAAAGAGATCATTGATGAGTTCAGGTTTGTTTGGAAACCTCATGATGTTTTGTTTTGTTTTTTTTTTATAT
>JABAYD010013469.1:0-10225 GCA_014822095.1 Diplotaxis tenuifolia
TTAAAAGGTCAACAACTGTTATTTTGATTAAAAATATCCACGCATATTATATATGCCCCCTAATTATTTAAAAAAGCAAAAAAATATAACTAAAACATGTCCTCCTAAATTTGCTGTCCTAAGCGATGGTTTCACTGGCTTGTGCCTTAGGCCGGCCCTGTTTTTATTAGGAAGGTCTTAGATAATTTTTAAAAAGATAATTTATATAAATACTTTTTTCATCTTCCATAATTTAAATCTAAAACAAGATATATTTTTTAAAAAAATAATGTATATATATATAATTTTACCTCTAAAAACGATAAGTACATGAACTAATTTATGTTCATTAAAACTCACTTATATAGCTTGCGAGGTAAATCGAGTTTGGTCTTTAAACTCATTTAATAAATGACCGGAAAAAAATATAGGTTGTGTTTATGAAAAATCAAATTGAACTGAGTTAACTCATGGGCATCATTTTTTGACATCCGTAACTCGACATATACATGAATGAAACATCAATAATCAGGTTTCAATTGGTGCAGATAATACAACAATGTTGGAACAATACAATAAGCCGCTGGTGATATGACATATGACACAGTGAGTTTGTACATTAGAATCGTCGGTTGTCCTTGTGATTGGAAATAAAATCCGTTTTGCATTTTGTTATGGCGTTCCCGAAAAAGGGTTTGTAATATACTTTTTTGTTCAGCTTTCACTACAACCATTCGCGTGCCTGACTTTACCTTTTCGACTTGGAGCTCTTCCCACTCTTTTACCTTTTTAGTTTTTACTATTCAAAAAGGGCACTAGGAATAATGGATGGACATTACAATTTACATATCATGCTAGTTTTGTATGACTTCTAGTTTGTTCATGAAGACATATACTATTTTATTAACTTTGTCGATTATGCATTTTACATATTAAAACCAAGTATCTTTTAGATTATACAAAAAAACAACTAAATGAATCCTTCCAAACTCTATGTATTGGAATTACAAAAAAAAAAAAAAAAATCAGCAAACCTGTCGATCAAGTCAGTCACGTATGGTCTTTCAAGTTCCAATGCAAAGAATAATCGTCCGTGATTCACTTATTAAAAGATCCCACTAATTAATAATCCAATGTTTCGTAATTCTTACAAACTCTGTAACTAAACTTTACCTGAATGTGATGGATTACGATTTAAAGGATGTTTCTTTTATTAATAAGGAATCATAAAAATAAATTAGAATTTCACACACAAACATCAGAAAACTTGGGAATTTTTTTAAACCTTTAACAGATTAACTTCACAATAATGTTCGATGCTCAAAAAAATTACAGCAAGATATACATTGTAATTGCAAAATATACGAAAATCAAATAAAAGTATTAAAGCCAATAAAAAAAAAGCACAAGTATTAAATTGCCATCGAGTCGACTAGATCCCATTTGCTGATATTTTATTACACAACTCTCTTCCACTCCCTCACTTCTTTTGTGTTCCTGTCTCCATGCTTCAAGCGATGTTCCAACACGCGCCGTCTTTCATTTCCCTCATCGTCTTCCTCTTCATCACCATTCTACCATCCGTCTCACCAAACCAAGACTCACTCACCGTCCAACCCTTCCGGGTCAAATCATCCCCACCCGCCACCATCCCCGCTTTCCCGGAGCAATCCGACTTCTCCGGCTGCCCACTCGATCTACCGGAAGATCTCTTCCACGGAATCAAGTCCGCCTGCACCGGAAAAAAGCTCCACAGAGGAAAATGCTGCCCCGTGCTAGGCGCGTGGCTCTACTCCGCTTACTCAGCCACTGCTCTCAGCCGCTCCATTCCCAACTCCGCCGCCTCTAGAAATCTAACCTCCGCCGCGACCACGCCGGAGGAGGATATGCCTTTGCTCCCCGATGATTCGGAGACTTGCGTCGATGGTTTGGAGAAGTCTCTGAGGAGGAGAGGGATTGAGCTGGCGAGTCCTAACGAGACGTGCGGTGTTGTTGACTGTTACTGCGGGATCAGGTTGCATCATTTGAGCTGTTCGGAGGCGTTTAGTGTGAATGAAGAAGGGAGGCTCGTTGGAGATGAGAGTGTTGATCGGTTAGAGAGTGATTGTTTGAGTGTAAGCCACGACAATAACAAAAGATTCTCTACTCTCGGTAGCTGTAACAAGTGCTTGAACAGCCTCTATAAGGTAAGTCTCTGTTTCATTTAGATACTTTCATTGAGGAGATCATATTAAATTAGAGTGAAAAAAACAATTTTTTGTTGCAAAAAAAAATAGGGGAGTAACATTTCCTTGATGTGATTCAAATCAGTGTTCAAGACATTGCTAGATAGTAATTAAGTGATTTGTAGAGGACTAATGTCTAAGTTCTGCTAAATCCTTTAGAATAATGGTTTCTGTTGTAACTGATTTAGTGCCTACAACACCTATTTTTAGAAAATTGATTAATACTGCTTTGGTTGATTAATGAGGAGATCATATTAAATTAGATTGAAAATTACAAAATTTGCTGCAAATATAGTAACATTTGATTCTTGATGTGTTTAGCATCTCTGTTATCTTTTGCTATATTGATTAATATCGATGTTCGAGATATTACTAGATAGTAATCAAGTGATTTGTAGAGGACTAATGCCTAAGTTCTGCTAAATTCTTTAGAATTATGGTTTCTGTTATAACTGATTTTTAGAAAATTGATTCAATACTATTTTGGATGATTACTGAGGAGATCATATTAAATTAGATTGAAAATAACAAAATTTGCTGCAAATATAGTAACATTTGATTCTTGCTGTGTTTAGGATCTCTGTTTTCTTTTGCTATTACGAGATAGTAATTAAGTGATTTGTTGAGGACTAGTGCCTAAGTTCTGCTAAATTCTTTAGAATTATGGTTTCTGTTATAACTGATTTTTAGAAAATTGATTCAATACTATTTTGGATGATTACTGAGGAAGAGATCAACTAGTAAACTATCTAGTTAAGGTCTAATACAAAGTTAGTAACTTTACTTGACCGTTTAATGATTGATCTTTATTGTTTACACATTAGGGTTTTACTATACGAGTGAAGAAGATTTGGAAATAATTTATTCTAGGATTCTCTTTCTGACCTATGTGCATCAACCTTGTCGGATGGTAATTTGAGAAAAAAGTTTTGTTCTTTAGCTTTTTTTTGTTCTTTTCTATCTGACATGTCTGACACATTACGCTCTTATAGATACCGTGATCCCCACGCGTCATTTCTTTCATCCATCATATGATTTCATTCTTGTGCATTTTAATCACCAACCACACCATAACTAAAAGCTTTAGCCACTAGCTTCCACTTTGTAAAATCTTTAATCACTAACCAACACTGACCAAACACTTGTGGTCTTTTTGTTTTCTTTGCAGCTTAACCCTAAGAAAACTTCAGGGACAAGAAACCCATCAAAGGAAGACAGAAACAGAACAACAAAGATGCACAACAAAGACTGTGTTCTCATGGGTCTCACTTGGCTTCTCGCTAAGAACCGTACGGCTTACTTCCCCACTGTCACTTCAGTCCTCCGAGCCGTTATGCTCAACCAAAACGGCGAGCCACGGTCGTGTGCTCTCGGCGGTGACGGCATGCCTTTAGCTGTTGACTCTTCTGAATTCTCTAACGGCTCGTCAACTTTAATTCAGTACCCCCACCACCACTTGGTCCACTTCTTACTTTACAGCGTCATCACTTTGGTCTTGCTAGGGTCATGGTGACTTACGCTGACGTGGGTTTGGATATGATTGTGACGTGGAGATAAGTGATTGGCTGAGAAGTGAAGTGAACATTCAGATAGAGAGATAGGAGTGGATTGTGTTTCTGTCTTTGTAAATTAGTTTTGCTTTTGTTGTCACTGTCGTTGTTGTTGTAACCATCATTTTGTTAAAAAAATCGTATTGTTATCAACCATTTATTTTCAAAATTATGAGTCACGATTCTTAAACTGTATTTGATGATCAAAATTATAAGAGGACAATGCAATCAATCAAAGAAGAATAATTGAGAAAGGCATGTGAGTGATGGGGTCGAGGTGGTTGTTGCTGGTTTGAGAGAGACATAGAGACTTGTGACAGCTTTGTTGTTATGTTTCCTTATCTTCTCTCTAACCACGCAAAACTATACATATGATAATTGATAATGCGTCCAGGAGATGTGAAGCCCCACGACTGATATTTATATATTCTCTTACACTTCTTGATGATACGTTCCCTTCACTAATGTTTCGATTCGTAAATACTTTAGGTGTATATTTAGAAAAGAATCTACTAATGCCCATCGCAAACGGCTAGGGGTCTTTGGATCCGCATTAAAGCAGATAGTTCTGGTTTGAGCTTCAAATAACCAGCTCATGGGCCTTTACATTTTTCGTATTGGTGAAAGTACAAATTGTGACATGGATTCTTTTTCTTTTGGGTAGACCGTGGGCAAAACAAATAGACTATAATATAAGAAGTAGTATTGAATTCGAACTATACGAACGTATTCAAAATTTTGAAATTTAGAAACCCAAATCTGATCTAAAACTAAATATTTGGATATTCAAATATATACTTGAATATATATATATATATATATTAGCTATTTTCATATTTTATATCCAAATTTGTATCAAAATGTAAAAGATACTTTGAAGTTATTCAAAATATATACAAAATAGGGGTTTACCGGCGCTACGCGCCGGATTTTTTATAATGATATATGTTTTAGTAAGTTTAAAATTATTTGTAGTATTTTAGGAAAAGATATTTAAGTTTTTTATATTTATGCATTCATTGTTTTTAGATTATTTTAAAATAAGTAAAATTTGAATACATATACAAAAATATTTTAGTCTTTTATATAAATTGATCTTTTGACCTTTTTATTAATCTTCGTTGCTTTGAACAAAATTTTAATAATTAGCTATTATGTTCCTAAATGTTAGAAAGATATACAACGGATTTTGAATGCAATAGAAACAAATTAAATATTATTAATCACATTTACCGTGATCTAAAATACTACAATATCAAATATACATTAGAACCGACACTAAAATATGAAAAATAATTTATTTCTTTCATCTGACAAAACATTTTTTCAAAAACATACATGTTATGATTTAATATACTCCAATTTCAGCAAGATAATAATCTAGGTTTGAGACTAAAAAATATGAATCATATTAGTAATACTTAGAGCATTTGACACAACATAGAATAGTAAAATAATATTATTTTACTATTCTATATGCATACATTATTTATATTTATATATGCAGCAGGAGTAAATCTTCTACTCAAATTTATGGATTGTTTTATTTCTGTTATATTTCAAATTTTAAGAGGCTGAAATATTATTTATATTTATATATGCACCAGGGTTTTAATTGTTTTATTTGATTTTATAGTCATTTATCATATTTAATTATTTATACTACGTACGTGGATTGTTTTGATTTTCTATATTAAAAATGGTTCAATAAAAATAATGATTGATTTAAAAATATAATATCTGAATTGTTTATTATTTGAATGTAAAAAAAAATTAGTTGAACTTAAAGGATAGACAAGTTAGTTTTAAAATTTGGACATTTTAATAGAACAATCATATAAATTACCAGTGTATGTTTGATATTCTGCTCATATGAACGTAATTTTGATGTATAGAGTTTGTCATAAATTAGTGGTTTTTCCATACTACGCGAAGGATTTATGTCAATAATTGGTTTATAATTAACATTTTATGTTTTAGGGTCTGAAACTCAAAACATCGTATTTGGTGCGTTCAAAACATCATGAAATTTCATGTTAGTGTAAAAGAAATGATTTGCTTGTTTTGACATGTGAACAGAAATGTCGAATTGTTAATGGGGAAATGCCAAAATATGTGGTTCGTATTAGACATGCTGTAGCATATAGACCATTATATTTGTTTGCAACAGTGGGGTGCCATGTCATATATGATGGTGATTGCATGTTTAATTGTTCTGATTTGTTACCAACACTAAATTTGACTTTATTTATCCTTATTACTACTAAGTAGTGCGTATGTTTTTGTGAGTGTGCAGTTGTTTGTTTATTCAGTGAATGCAATCCACTCATATTTTGCATGGACTTCAGAGGTTTGTAAGGTTTCCTGCTTAACCTATTGCTATTTTTTTTAGTATGAGTAAAGGTTATTAGTTTTTAATGTAGAATTCAGATCAGTTTAGTTTTAGGTTTTTGGGTATGGTTTTTGTTTTGTTTGTGTTCTTTGGTTTACAATAGGAAAAAAGGATTAGAATAATTTTTTGTTTCATTTTCTTCCTGATAGGTTTGTATACTTTAATTTTCCATGTTTATGCAGATGTCAACCCAAAAAAAATATTGTTTTTATTTGTAACATGTTGGGAATGTTAAATATATGATTAGAAATGAATTTTGCAATGAAATTCAAAACCAACATTTGCTTTGAAATAAAAATTTTACTATATAACAACAATTAAAATGAAACTGCAGAAATTTAGACGGAAAAATTCTAATATTATAAAATAATCTTGCTGTAGAAGCAAAGAAAAAAATCATCAAATTTTACTACAATATAAGAAAATGTTACTTAAAACTAAATAATCAATTGTTATAATCAACGTTTACATATCGAGTAACTTTACGTATAAGTAACTTTATATATTTAAATTAATTGTTAAAGTAATGCCATAAAATGATATACATAAAAACACAAGCTTAATCATCAGAAGAACATTACACAATGGCTAAAAAGCTTCAAGAAGAGTGAGGTCCACAGAAAATCTTCTCCAACCTCGATTCTTTGACATAACCATAATAACCTAAAAGACACTTCAAAACATGAATGTATAAGTAAAAGCTATCTCATTTGTCAACAGATAGTTTTGAAAACTTCTTTTGACTGACCTTTGATGATAAAGGAGGCAAAGTCTTCTCTCTTGATACTCTTGGGTCTGTCTATGTCCCGATTGCACCATGTTGTGATTACTCTATTGAAGATTCTTATCTATTAGTACAGAATAGTCCAAGTCGCCTGTCTTAATGGATAGCTCTCTATAAGCTTCAATTTTCATCTCCAAGAAATCTTTCTCTCTCTCACGCCGTATCAAAGTGTCTTTGAGTATGGCCATAACTTCAGCATCCAAATTCCAAAGTAGATTGATCTTCAACCATTCTTTTGAATTGCTTCGCTTCCATTTCTATAGCTTCCTTGTCATCTTTCTTCCTTCTTATCTTGCAGCCTATGTATCCTCAACATATCAGCCGATGATGCTGCTGCACGTCTCTCATTATCGAGCTCTATACAATTAATCGCTGCTCAAACAGCTCGCTCTTCTTTCTATGTGTGATCTAATTCCTTTATCTTTTTATCTCAACATATCTAAAAAACATAGTTATGCTAATGAATTAGAGTTTACCTGTCCACTTAATGATATTGTGTTTTAGGCTCTGGCCAGGTGAGACAGGCTAGTATTAGCCTGTATTCTCTTCTGGTTTTTACATCATCTGTAACATACCAAACCCATTAACAGAAAATCATCTGAGACACAGAAATAAATAATACTATTGGCCAGATCAAAGGAAACTGAAAGAAAATGCATAAAACTTGTGATTTTGTATTTAGAGTAATGAAAATAGAGCAAAGACTACATTTTCAGTTAAAAGAATTAAGTCAGCGACAACAAAAGCAAATTGAAAACGCATGAAGTTTATGTTTTTGTTTACCTTGACAATTGTCTTGCCATATATTCTTCAGGATATTTGATTCCATTAGGAAATTTAATGTAAAAAAGTAGAGGATAAGTCCCAAAATCTTCATAAGAGACATTGAGGCTCTAAAAACGTAATTTTTACTGGAAGAGGCGAAAATTTCTGCAAAACATGTGAAATATCAAGAAACAAAACTCATCAAACTGTTTTGAATTGTTGTAATCGTAGCTATAATATATATTTTCTCTGTGCATGTACCTATGGCAACCAAATTCTTAGTCCATGGAGTGACCAAGCATCTGGTCCAAATCCTACATGCTACCTCTCTCATCACTCTCTTCATCAATCCTCCTACACGTTGTTGCTGCTGCTTCTCTTTTTTTCTTTCTCTGCAATGAAAAAGAAAGGAGACAAAACTCTTCTCTAACTTTTGAAAAAGCATTGAAGGCGACTAAATGGGAAGTCTCCTTAATGAAATTGTTAGAAAGGACGATTGAATGGTATGAAGTACATTACATATGCAACTTCAATGTCGGGTGATTTACTCATTGCGGCAGTGACGGTGAGACGGCTAGAGGATCATTGTAATCTGAGAAGCCATCCATTGCCTTCAACAGAGTGGTGTCTTTTTTTGAGATAAATTAAAAATTATGTTGGAAACATTTTAAGTAAATGTTGCTAAGATGAACATCAAACGTATAAGCAGAAGTAAAAGGTCTTTTAATCACCTCGGGTTTGAGCTCTTGGTATACAACACTTTGGAGATGAAAAAATGCAATTTATATCATAACAGTCTTTGCATCCTCCTCGTATACTTTCCACCTCTGCACATAAAACACACCACCATGTTCAGTATAGAACAAAAAATCCTATGTCTGAAGTCTGTTGTTCCCTTACCTTGAGAGTATCCTATCCAAAGTCTCTCCTCCTTCACATAGACTAAAACAACAAACCTCTTCTTAAAGACTCTCGAAGATACTCTCGTACGCTGAAAGAGAACAACTCTGAGCTAGAGGAAAATTTACTCCATCACTATCATGATCATTATATGAATCATTGAAATGAGAAAGGTTATCATGACCAAAAAAAGTTCTGAATGTCTGAACGGAAGAGCAAGTCAAGATACATATGAGACACTCTGGATGAGCAGTACTCTGAACTAAAAAAATCAAGAGAGAGAGAGAGAAACCTTTTCTCTGTAGAGTCTCTCCCCTCAGCCTCCACAAACCCTAAAATCAGCCGCCGTATTTTCTTCCTCTGGTGACTGGTAGCTCTCTTGCTCCGGTCGCCACCCCAGTCCGTCATGTGTTCGAGCCTTCTCCCTTAGCCTCCATGTCTTACCCTTCTCCTCCTTGCGTCGTGTTGCTGGATTTTCGCCGGAATCTCGGTGGATCTAATAAGGGCCGCATGAGTGTGCGGCCTCTCTGGAGTACCAGCGAGGAGAGGGGTTCTCATGGAGCTTAAAGAGCCTTAGATTAACGGTCTCTGCTTTCAATCGGAGAAGATCTGGGTCAGATCTGATCTTGCCTTCGCCGGAAAAGATGGTGAAGCGTTGCTGCCTCCGCCTCTGCTCTCGGCACCGGCTTGTTCCCGTGCGTCTAGCAGGACTCGTTTCTCAAGGTCTCGTTAGAGCTTCTCCTCTCCACTTAGGAGTAACAGCGGTGCTAAGGCTCACCGTTTGAGAGGACCTCTGTTCCTTAGGTCATGAGACGTCAACCATAGTGTGCCTTTCAGAGTTTGATTGGCTCTCCTTGCTGCTCTCGATGCCGGCTCCTAGGGTTTTGAGGACAACCCCGGTGATGGCGTCACCTGCTCTCAAGGAGGAGCTTCATCTTCTCAGTTTGGTCGCTTGTTTTCAAGGAGTTTCACTTCTCCTTCAGCACTTGGTCAAAATCAAACGGCTCGTATCGATCCATTCACGCGCTAAGAGGGACGTGAGACGCGTACACAAAAACGACGAATCACACCTCGACACGTGTCAGAAAAACCCCCTCACTAAAATCGACGTGGACAGTCTATCTGGGCAGATTTGCTACTTTGATAGTCAAAAATAAGTATTAAAAGTAGCTAAACAATACTCAAAACACCAAAAATACTTAAAATATCTATTGATTCTTGTGAGTTTTGCAAATTTGACCCATAACTTGAAGTCAAACACAAAAGTAATCTTTTTTTTTTGGAAATTGATTTTGGCTTATTCACACCACAAGTCCATATAATTACGAAAATACCTTCAAAATTTTTTTTATTTTTTTCAAAAATGACATTTTTACTCTCTCAGCTCATCATATTCAAGTAATTACAAGATTACCGTTGTCATTAATACTCTAACCACCATGAACAAGCAATTTGAAGCTCTTAATGCTTCCAAATTCCATTTACCTTTATTCTTTCTCTATTCTTTTTAACAACAACACCTCTCATTTTCTCTCCACAATGAGCTAAAAAAATCCAAGATTTTTGATTCTAGATTTTTAGGGTTCATATAGTCAAAGAAACTAACAATTCAGGGTGAGTTACCTCATTT
>JABAYD010013490.1:0-17238 GCA_014822095.1 Diplotaxis tenuifolia
TTCTCGTCCAAGCAATATCTTCTATTTCCATAAGATTTTGTCACGTCATCATACGTAACAAACTCGTCTCACTGTGTCACACAATCATCACACTGTGCAACACACTCTTGGTTCAGAACGCACAAGCTCACAATCCTTGGCATTATCAAACGCAATCACAAATCTTTCAGCTTCTGGGTTGGAGAGTAACAGCGTTAGAGCCACTGTTTGAGGATAAATTAAAAACAACGGTGGATAAGAGTAGAGGACTGGATCATCAACAAAAAAAACACATTCCTCGTCTCTCTACTCCGGTTTGCTTAACATTTTACCGGTTTAAAGTTGTAGTTCCAGACCGGTTTAGAGAGAACATATTGGTGCCGAAGGAGCGAACCGTACAAACGTTGCCTATTTCCAAATTCAAACCAGCTCAACCAGATACCTGACATGTTCCTTCGGTTTTGATACAAATCGGAACGGTTTAGAACCTTTTATTAGTTTTGAAAATTACCATCAATTTTAGTTTTTCTTTGGTAATAAATCTGGATTCGTGGACAACTGTTAAAAAATAGTTTATCTTTGCAATTTACTGTGTCATGGAAATTGTCTTGTGTGTGACTCAATTGAAACCGGTTTCTTGCATGTGGATCATTAATTTGGACTAACCCTTTCGAGGAAACAGTACATTACGTAGACGTATGAGTTTCTGTAGCTGGCATGTATGTTAATACGTTTATCCGTGTAGTGCAACACATACCTAATGGTCAAATCTACATTCTCATGAAAACATACGATAAATAATTACATGAGACTCCACATATTCACCAAGAAACCGAAACCCGGCTAAAGAATTACAGAACCGGCCTTCTTCAAATGTATTATTACCGGTATTGTATAAAAACATCTTCTTCTTCACTCGTTCTTCAGCTTCCGTGTCGAAACCATCGTAATACCCAATGAACTTTACGACCAAATCGTTCTTTTTCGTAAACGACACGAACTCGACTTCATAATCGCGTTTAAGATTTTGCACGTAGATAAAGTCCGACATTGAAAAGCTTATGATTTTGTTCCAAGATCCGGTTTTCTCCATAACCAAAACCCGAATCTCCTTCCCACATGATGCATACTCTATAACGCAAAGCTTTTCTCTGGTAACGCCTAACCAAGAACAAGCGACGCCTTGGTTGTAAACCGGGAGAGATAATCTCCGGTATTCATAGGTTGAGAGATCAAAGCATAGAATGAACCGATCGACATTAGACCAGTACGCAATCCAATAGATATATTGATCCAAGAATGTACCGACTCTCTCTCTGTAATGCCAATCTGGATAAGGAACCTGTACAGTCTTTCTCCAAGAGCCGGTTCTGAATTCAAAAACCTACGCCGTGGAGGAACCAAGCTGGTCCATAAACGTTACGATTTTGTTATCATTAGAAACCGGATCATAACTGAAACCAATGATGTTTGAATGACGGTATATACCGGGGTTTGGTACGATCTTGAATTGGTTCGAATATGGGTTCCAAACGATTAATGTGTGATTAATGCCACACTTAACGTCCCATGACATTGCATCACACATGTGGATTCATCGATCATCGACTCATCCAATGGGAAATCGAGCTTATGTGGATTTTTGATCACCACATTCTTGCCTACCACGTCAAGCAAGTAAAAACCCTTGTCGTAAAACGATATGAACCTCACCGGAGAAATGTCTCGATACCTCTTGGCGAAGCCACGGTGGTTGATGAGATCTCTCCATGTCTTGCAGACGCATCTGCACCGAGCCAGATCCTTCATGGGTAGTCTCGCGAGTATCTCAACGATTAACATTTCCGGGAGAATCTCAGACATAACTTTTGTTTTTTTTTTGTGGTTAAAGATTGTCCTCTTGTGTTATTTTCATGTGGTGTTTCCTTAGAGCAACATTATCAGCTTGTCCTTAGAGTATGTCCTTAGAGTAGTTTAATAATTTTTGGGTGTTAAGGACAATGCTAAAGACATTCTATAAAAGGAAGATTATTGGTAGGACTTTTTTTGGTCCTTAATAATCTAATTGTTTATTCTTTATCATGCATGCTCAAGGTTGAACATCATTCTCATCATGAGCCCGTTTCTCCTTTATAGTACTATCGTTATTCTCAATATGCCACTTCCTCGACATGTTTTCGGCCTGAAATTACAGTCTTTAGTGTTAGTATTAAAGATCATGACCCAACTCTGTTGAAAGAAGATGGAGAAGCTAGCATTGGTTTTAACATTTACCCAAGTTCTTAAGGGCTCTACCTTTTCCTTCATTGACTCCATGTTTGGCTGAAACAGACCTTTGCCTTTAGTTCTTATATCATCAGCCTACCAGAAAGAAAATGACAAGATTCAAGAGCAGTCAAGCCAGCTTACACATTTGAATCTCAAATATTTATCTATGAACAAAGAATCATCTGTAATTTTACATTACGCATGTCAAGCTTTGAGACCGCCGTTCCAAAAACCAATGTGGCTGAGCCAAAGACGATAACAGTGGCAGCTGCAAATGCTTTTCCAACTGCAGATACCAGAAAATCAAAGGTTAGGCAAACGTGGAAAACAATGGGGTAACAATCAGACAAAAGCTCATCTATGTCTCTATACAATCGTTTAACAGACTACTTTTGTATGGACGCTTGTCTGTGGAATAACATTTTGTAACTATAAAGAAACATTTCGATTACTTTTCATCACTGTCAGTAACAGACACCCAGAACGTACTAGTTACCATTACACTTATGAAGCTTAGCAAATTGTTAACAAACGAAAAAAAAGGATTCTCTAAAGCAAGATTGTGCCTCATTAAAATTACTATTTACTACCACTGAGTATACTCCTAACAGGGAAGAGTAGACAAGCCAATGAAAGCATTTACAAGATCAACATTAGCTAGAGTACCACTGTTTCTACTGCTATGCAGAGATTCCAGACTGTGTATATAAACATATCCGCAAGTGTTCCAGTATAAACAGAACACATCAATGTTGCAAGCAACCCAAATCCAGACAAAACACATTCTAAATAGCAAAGAGAACTCTCCAGTGTTCAAAAAAGAAGAGAAGTGAACATACTATGCTGAAAACCTTCACCAGCAGCTCTCAGATTCCAGGATTTCCCATCTGCAATCAAAATCAAAACCAAAATCGAAATCAAAATCAAAATCTTTCTAGATACCAACTACAAAGGGGACTAAAAAACCCTAATTTGGAACCTTTTGCGGCCAAACATGACCTGAGGCAGCGAAACGTAATCTCTGAGAGGATTCAAGACGTCAGGCGAAATCGAAACGACAGCGTTTGGGTCGGAGGGAAGATTCCATTTGGAGAATTAGGAGAGGGGAGATGGGTTAGGCGGAGGACCGTATAGTTTAGGAGGAAGAGAATGGCGCAGAATCTCCGGAAGAACGTCCGATTGATGAATATCTGAAGGAGAAGGTGGAAGCTTTTTGCCGGTGGATGGAGATTTCTCGGCGATACGGTTAACGGGATGTTTGAATTCCTGGAAAAAGTAGGCAGCTTCTTTTCCCGCGAGTCTCCCTCCAAGAAAACTCATCTTCTTATTCTCCAAAAAAACTCATCTTCTAAGGACGTCCAACCGACACCCCTTAACTAACGAACGTTTGCTTCGTTTCTTCTTCTTTTTCATTTAATTTAAATCCAACTAATGTTAAGGACATCATTATCATACGCCGATAATGATGCTCTTATAGAAGGAGATGCGTAGGGCGCAAAAGTTGTGTAGGTTAAAAGTTACGTTGTGATTATAATATTTAAAAGATAACATTTAATTTGGACACCAAATCAGCGTGTCATTTTACATAAATTTGATTATTTATTTTCAAAAGCATTAAGTTCAACGGCTTGGAATAGAAACGCATGCGTATAATCATTGATCAATTTAAAGCTTAGAGTTAGCATTATTGCATTGATTAAGTTGCAAGGAATAAGCAAAGTCGTTGCAAGCAGCCTGGTTTAATTTCTAAAACTACGACTCTACCAGGAGGAATGGCTTTAGTCAAATAGTTAAATGTCAATATCTGCTTGTCTTTCTCAACGGAGTTCGACTCCATAAGTCGAGTTTCTCCACGCTATAGGATTGGCTTATGAGTTTTCTATGGCTTTAGGTGGGACAGTGAGGCTTTGATGAGGGTCATTGACCAAAGCCTCTTGCGAATTCTTTAAGTTCATTTATATGTTTAAGGAAAATAAAAAAAGCTTTAACATGAAAAAGTCTTAAACGCCAGCAAAGTTGCACTTTGAGTATGATTAAATTCTCTCTCTCAGGCCTCTTTCTTTTTAAAAAAAGGCTCTCTCTCTTTCTTGATTCTCATCGAGTGTTTTTGGATTTGATTTGGGATTATGTTTATGTTGTGTGTGCGATCAGATGATAATCATGCATGTGAAAACAGATTTTTCAAGCATTCGTCTTCATGTGACTTAAAGGATTTGGTAAGGTGGAACATCTTGGCTTTACATTACAGTATTTTTAGTGTTCTGAAGCATAAACTTTGACTTTATCCCCATTGGCCTGCTTAGTATATCTTTCTCTTCTCAAGGATGAATCTTTAGACAAAATTAGCATCTGTTGAAGAAGTTGGGAGTGATAATTGTCTGCTATAGGCATGTTATCCTAATTTCTCTAAGAGCTTGTTTTTCTTACTCTTGTGTCTTGGTTTAAGATGGACTTTGATAATAAACTGTGACGACCAGTAACATGAACTTATATCCTAGTCTCAGTTTGCAAGATATTTCAAATTCTTTTAACTCTGTTCTAGATGTCATGAACTTATGATCGATGCATTTGTGCATGGTAAACTTTCTGTAGGAGATGCAACGTTGTGCTTGAAGATATATCGTTTATAGCTCTCGCGGAAACTGAGAAAATCCACAGTGATTAAAATAAGATGGTCTCATGGTTGTTCTTTTTTTTTTGCAGCTACGTGCTAGTATGATGAATGTAGCCTACAGAAGAGATAAAAGTAAAGAGATGACTTTTGCATGCGGGAGAGATACACAAAGTGTTGGGGGTGTAAATGGAAATCGAAAAAGCTGAGATCTCAAAACGATCTTGGTTTGACTCGAGTGGCTAATTCCATTCATGTGGTTCACTACCTCTTCCACCACCATAAGTGACAATGAATAAGGATCAATATCTATGTAAAAGAAAAAGAAAAAAAACTATGATCTGTGGTAATGTCAACGTATGTAATACTCTATATGTATGTGTAACTGGAGCAACTGTTACATTGTAGTGTCGTAATTTTACACATTATAATATGGTTTGCTATCTCAAATAAACAAAATATCTTCATATCTTACACCGATAGCCTTTGTATCTCAGTGACTAACACTTCCGGGAGAAACTCCGACATTGTTAAAAGTTTTGCGGTTAAAGATTATCATCTGGTGGTTCCTTGTAGAAGGAGACGCATTACACATTGGCCGCAAAATATAGGAAATAAGTTTTGTTGGATTTGCAATGTGATTATGCAATAATACAACTGCTTAATTGATTTGGATGTTTTCTATAATTTCCACATCAGATATTCATGTCTATGGTTTTTCTCATACATGTACGAACTTTGCTGTATTCAGTTGTTTTCTGTGTATTATTTTTTTCCTTTTTTTTAGAAAGGGCTTGTTTTCTGTGTATTGATATTTCATCTTTATTAGTAGTACTCATATATACAATAAAACTTCTATAAATTAATAATGTTGAGACTACATCAATTTTTTAATTAATTTATATCGATATTAATTTATCGATATATTAATTGAACCAACATTTAATTTTGGACTATAAAATTATATTATTTTTATAAAGATATTTAGTGTATATTAATTTATCGAGTATTAATTTATAGAGATCATAATGTATTAAACTATATATAAAAGAGCTTTTAAGAAAATATATAGGGAAGTTGCATTGGTTGTTGATATAAAAGATTGATATCATTGGTTTTTGTTTATTGCAGGCATTGAAAAACTTAACGATGCGTAAATTGTTTAAGTTTGGTGAGCAATAATACATGATCAAAATATCATGTTTGTTGTTGAGATACTCTCTCCGTTTCAGATTATGTGTTACTAGTATGTTCATCCATGCTTCGCATGGGTATTTTAATTATTTCAAATAAATTTTAAAATTTAATTTTCATTATCTATGAATTAATAATAATCAATATTTATTTTTATTCAGCATAATTGCATGACCATAAAAATCAATATTTATTTTACATAAAATTAATTATATATGAACAATTAGAAGAATTGTTTTATGGAAATATAACATTTAGTATATGCAAAATAATTACTAAGAGAAATATTTCATAATTTAGTTATTATAATTGGATGACCAATATAATAGATAGATGTAAATAGATCTTACAAAGGTAAATTGCTAAAACTAACCCATTTATGATACACTATTTCAACTTTACATTAATCAACTTTACCTCTGAATTTTTGATAGGCAAAATACAATCTTACCCTCAATTCATTTGTCAAATCTAGATCTACTTTTCTCCAAGTCTCGTCGATGACATCTCCGGCATCTCCAACAACTCCGGCGAACTCGGTTATCAAATCCAACGAGACCATACGAGTTCTCCAACGTGTTGAGTTCTCCGACGAGTACCCGTTTGCGATTTGTTTCTTATATCAACCTTTGTGTTTTCTTTTAAACAGTGAACGAAGAGTCGGAGGTGAGAAGTGTGTGTTGGTGTTGGATGAGAGAGATGGCGTCGATACCGAAAGAGCCTGAGCAGGTGATGAAGCTCATAGATGGGTATGTACTCGGGAAGAAGACGATTCTCAAGAGCGATCATTTTCCAGGCTGTCAGAATAAGCGTATGACTCCTCGGATCGATGGCGCTCCCAATTACCATCAGGTATCTCCTCAATTTTGAATCTCCTTTGTTCGTAGTTGTTGTTATTGGTTAGGGTTAACTATATGTGTGAGTTGATTCTATGAACCAATCGAAATCGGATCACAGAGGATATGTTAAGGCTACTTAGATGAGAAACGAACCAAATCTGTAGGCATTATCTTGATTAAAAGGTAGATTTTTGATGAAACCAACATAAGCATCTTGAGTGGGGTCAGTGGTGTCGTAAGGCCTAAAAGATAGATTTTTTAGACAAAAATTACTAATTAATATTTTGGTTTATTTACAAAGACAGAAACGTTTTGTTTTTGTTTGTTTGCAGAATGACTTTGTTGCTTGGTCATCCTAGCTGTGGTAAGACTACCCTGCTACTCACACTAGCTGGAAGACTCGACCCTTCTTTGAAGGTTTGTTTTTGTTAATTCAATCATTGAAACAATGGATGTGTTGTTTTTTTCACAAATTATATGAGTTGCTTCCACCTTACAGACTAGTGGAGAAATTAGATACAACGGTCGTTTATTATCAGAGTTTGTTCCTGAAAAAACATCAAATTATGTAAGCCAAAATGATCTACAAATTCTAGAGATTACTGTGAGAGAGACTTATCAGAAGTTATTAATGCATCTGTATTATTATCAGATCCTAGGATTCAGTCTCTGTGCAGATACACTGGTTGGAGATACTTCAAGACCAGGAATATCCGGTGGCCAAAAGAGAAGAATAACTATAGGTACTTAAGCATTCACACATTGGTTCTTAATGTCTTTCAAGACAAATTTCATATTTGGTATGTGTCTGTTATCTACTGCAGGTGAGATGATGGTAGATCCAATCAAAACTCTCTCAATGGATGAAATATCCAATGGTTTGGACAGGTCTTCAACGTTCCAGATTGTGTCATGTCTCCAACATTTTGCACTTCTGTCTGAAGGAACCATAATGGTTTCACTGCTTCAGCCTGCACCAGAAACGTTTGAGCTTCTCGATGATGTAATTCTTATGGGAGAAGAAAAAATAATCTACATTGGTCCACGTGATTACATTTGTAAATTCTTTGAGGATTGTGGATTTAAATGCCCAACTAGAAAATCTGTTGCTGAATTTCTTCAGGATGTTATCTCAAGGAAAGATTAAGAACAGTATTGGTGTCACACATACACACCAAATTATTATGTTTCCATTGACTCATTTATTGAAAGGTTCAAAAAGTCTGATCTTCGGTTACAACAACATGACGGACTCTCAAACACACATGAGAAGTCTCAAACTCATATGCTTAAAAAATACTCACTTAGTAACTGAGAGATGTTAAAAGCTTGCTCAAGAAGAGAGTTTCTTCTGATGAAACGAAACTCTTTTGTTTATGTAAGTCTGGACCACTAAGTTCATGTCCATAATTTATTAAAATATTATTTATAAATTTTTGCTATTAAAAAATATCCATGATTCTCTAAAAACAATTAAGCAATTGAATGGTTTTGTACGCCCTTATAATTTTATTATAAACTCTTACAACTCTTAAAATGATTATATAAACTCTTACAAAATTATTTATAAACTCTTATAAATCGATTTATAAACTCTTATATTTTTTAAACTCTTATAAATTAATTTATAAACTCTTATAAATAAAGGAGACTTATGTGTAATGTTTTAATATTATTTTTAATCGATAAAAATAATTTTATTAATCCTTATAAATGGTTTAGTTAACCCTTAAATAATTTATAAAATCTTATAAATGGTTTATAAAATTCTAAAAATGGTATATAGACCTTTATAATCAATTTACTAGATCTTATAAATGATTTATAAAATTTTATAAAGGATTAAACCTTTGTAAATCATTTATAAACATTTATAAATGATTTATAAATTACACATATATTCATGATGCATTTGATTTTTTAAATAGTTTTGTAAATCCATATAAATTGTTTTATAACCCTTATAAAAATCTTATATAAACTCTCGAAATATATTTATAAGCTCTTATAGATAAAGCTATGAACAATATTGTTCTATATGATTTTTTAAATCCTTATAAGTGATTTAGTTAGCTATTATAAATAATTTTTAAGATATAGGTTATTAAGCTCTAAAAATAGTTTATAAAGTTCTAAAACTGTTTATAATCTTTCAAAAAGCATTAACTAACTCTAATAAATGGCTTATAAAAACATGTATATAGGGTTTATAAACCTTTATTAACATTTATAAACCGTTATAAACAGTTTATAAATATTTATAAACTTTATAAATCTTTATAAAATCTTATAAGATTTGTAAACTGATTTGTAAAGGTTTATAAACTAATTTAATAAGGTTACTAAGTTTAAGTATAAAAAGCTTATAAAATGATTCATAAAGGTTTATAAGTTAATTTATAAGAGTTTATAAACTAATTTAAAAAGACTTATAAAATAATTTTTATCCATATAAAAGATTTTATTAACCCTTATAAATAACTTAGTTAACCCTTAGAATGATTTTAATATCTTATAAATAGTTTATAAAATTCTAGAAATGATATATAAACCTTTATAATCAAAAACCAGTTTATAAACTCTCAGTTTATAATCCCTTGTAAGTTACTTCATAAACCCTTATTAATTAATATATAAACCCTTATAAATTACTTAACAAACCCTTATAAATTATTTTATAAACCTTTGTGAATTAATTTATAAACTCGTATAAATGATTTTATAAATTTTTATAGATGACTTTATAATGGTTTATAAAGCACTTATAAATCCTTAAAACCAAAAATCCATTTGTTCTTGTTTATTTGAATTTTTGTTTGCAGTGTTTCTTTGTTTGATCAAGTTATAAAACTAACAAGAACTTAGTTTTACAAGTCCAAATGTCTTGTATGCACTCCTCTCATTATGTTGTTTTTTAACTCTGAATTGTTCTGTTCTTCCCTTTCTTCTACCATTTTTTTTTTCTTTAAATTATTCACTGGATCTATATCTACGATTCTTTTTCTATATTGCCTCCATGTTTTCTGAATTATCATTTGAGATTAGTGCCTATGTGAATATATAGGCTGTTTTATATTGGGTTTTTGTGAGGCCTCATTGCTTTCTCTTGGCATTAATGGGAGGTTGATCCTCGATCTTGATGCCAATGTGATCAAGTGGTGAATCCAGTCTCTCAGTGTCTTTGCATCAATAGGAGTTATATTCAAAGCCTACTTAAACGTGAACACGCAAATGAAGATGAGCGTCCTCCTCCTCCTCCTACTGTATGCGTTCTCAACAAAGAAGCTCAGTTACCTCTCATCCAATACAAACGCAGACGCCAAAACGAATCCAACAACAACTCAAGCTTGACCACAGAGGATTACTGTTCATCCACAACAATAACCGTCGACAATACACCAACTCTAGTCTCATCGTCCGCTGCAGCTACCACCAACACCCCCATCTCTGCATTGCTTGAATTCTCTCTCATGGGCATCTCCAAGAAGAAAGAAAACCTCCAGAAGCCACTACGTCCTCACAAGGAAGCTTCTCCAGCTCCTCCACTTGAGGAGAAGCTTAATGATCTCAAGAAGGAGATTGAGCAGATGTCTGTTGAGAGAGAGAGTTTCAAGCTTGAGATGATGGGTGCAGAGGCTAGATCAGTATTCTCCAGTCGAGGATCGATGAGCCCAGACACTCGAGAACTCTAAACACCAATTTCGCATCGAAACCACCTTCTTCCGTCTCTTCCCCATCTTCACGCTCTAGATTTCTAGCGTTCTTCCTCGAACCACCGCGCCCTCTCTTCTTATGATTCCGGTGACCAGGTTTGAGGTAGCGGCAAATCGAACCTAGTAAAGATTGAAACGCAAAGGGAGCGAAGAAAGTGAAACCGGTGCAGTTCGTCCAGAGAAGCAGAGAGAGATATGCGGAGGCTGAAATCGCGAGGCGGCAGATTCAATCGGGGAATCCATGGAGGCGGAGAAGGTTACTTTAGTCTTTTACACATTAATGAAATAGGTATTTATGAAAATGTCTTCCTTTTTAAGGTAAATCTGAATTAGTGTACCAAATAAAGTGTATTTGTGCAATTTTCCCTCTTACAAATTACTTATTTTATTCTTACTTTCATTCTGTTTTAGCAGGTTCAAAATATCCGCAAGCGTATCCATAAATGTTTATATATGCTACCCATGATATTAGTATATTATATAAAACAGTATTAAAAATTGGTCATTTTGAAGCTGCACAAATTCGGTGTTCAATAATATATGTCTATCTTATTCGATAGTCAAAGAGAAAAAAAAATAAAAGAACATTTGGAAAAGGAATGCTATCTTATTTTTCACATCGAACATGGAAAGCCTATTTAAATGTTTAACAAGATTTTGACCCGCCCTCTTAGAGGGTGGGAATATATTTTGTTATATATTCATTTTTAATTCAAATATTTTTATATTTGTGTGTTTTTTTTTGTAAATATAATTATGTTTTTCTTTGTAAGCATATATGTGTTTTTTATAATTATATATGTATAGAGTAATTGTTACTAAGAAATTTGATAATTGTATTAAATTAGTGATTTTGTAGTTCTAAATAACAATTTTATGAAATTTTTAATTTTTTTCCTTAAAATAACAATTTTCATAAGAGCGAAAAAAAATTCTCAGATTTGTTTTAATAAAAACGTTCAAATTGACAAAATATAAAACAATTTACAAATGGATTTAAAACAAAAGATAATGGTAATGTGGACTTAATATCCTATATCCGATTGCAAATAATCTGGCCCAACAACTTATCTGCATGCGGACAAACCCATGCTGATATATTCCCATGATAACAAATTGTTATCTATATAAGTAGTCTAGTTGGTCTTCTTTTTGTTTCCTTTCTTTTGTTTCCTATGTTACCCTTAATGAATTTTTAAATATTAGATAAATTTGATATCACAAAAAATAATATTCCAAAGAAACTTAAGGGCAAATAAAAAAAAAGGATGCTGATTTAATAGTATTGATATTTATTTTCAACCTTATACATTTGCTTTTGGATGTATGGATACTATAATTTTTTAATATATTTTTATCTCAAAATAAAAAGTTTTGTACTTTTTAAAAAGAATTGATAAATGCATTCATATATATAAACCTTTGTTAATATTAAACATTAATTTTTTCTCCCATTAAAGTTAAAAATAATATTAAACATTAATATTTTCTGTAAAAATAATTTTGCATATCATGTGTCACATTCTCTTCACTCTATTGACATGACGTCACTATAAGGGAGAAAACTTAACTTTATATAGTAATATATATTCTGTATCTCAAAATAAAAAAACTATGTATTTTTAAAAAAGAATAAATATATGTTTTCACATAAATTAAACCTTTATTAACATTAAAGGTTACGTTTTTGTCCCATTAAAATTAAAAATTAAGTAGACATTAATTTTTGTGTAAGAATAAAGTTCCTCCTCGTCCTCAGTAAGAGAACGCTAGTGGGAGATTTCCGGCTGAGGGCTGAGATTTTTCCTCCTCCTTGGAGGGACTTCCGCGTCTTCATCCGACGAATCGGGCTGGTCGTTCGTTTCCAGGTTAACTTTTTCGATACCGTCTTCCTCGGTCTCGTGTCTGCGAGTAGGAGATTTGTCCGATTCGTTCAGTTTCGCGTCAGGGTTATCTTTTTTGGAGTTTTGTTCCGGTTGATTACCTTGCTCGGTTCTAGAACGATCCATAGGAGTCGCGAAATCGAGCTTTCTTCCGCGGATCTTAGTGATTCCATGAGGGTGAATTTCTTTGATTTTCGCAGTTAAGGTTTTGATTTTTTTTACGAGTGAACCGATAAGCTTTTCTTGCTCCTCCGACTTCTTGTTGAAGTCGGTGAGCATCTTCTCGATGGCCTCAGTGTTGGCGTTAGCGTTAACCGCGGACACATCTGGTGGTGGTGTTTTGTCAACGTTGTCGCTATCGCGAGTTTGTTGTTCTTCAGACATCGTGCTTGATCGAGCGTGCTGCGGCTTGAGTGTAAGATAGATCTGACCTCCCTCCTTCTAGCGCCAAACTGTGGAAACCGAAATTCATCCCTGTCGATTTACGTAAATTTAGGAACTTGTAAACCTTAATTTCTCAGAGGATCCGGCTATCTGCGGAACCGCACACAAGCAATCAAGTAACGATGATGATAACAAAAAAGCTATGTAAAAAGAGATGAGAAAGCAAAGAGAATTCTGATTCCTATTCTACGTAAGAGTGGTACAACGAGAGTAATCCTTGGCTTCGAGAGCTGACGGCTGAAAACCCTAGTTCTAAGTCTAAACCCTAGTTGAGACGCAACTCGATAACAAAAACGGAAAGTTTCTAAATGCTAAGTTTTGGTGGTGAGAGCTCTGAAAATCGTGTGTGCTTCTGTCCTTGGCCTTCTGCTTATATACTCCTCCCTAGGCGGTTTGGTCCTTCCTTTTCGCTCAGATTCGAGTCTATCGGAAATATTCCATTTATCTCGATCTTTCCATTTATCTTTGGATATCTTATATTTATCTACAAATTTGACATTTATCTTCTTTCTGCGAGTAAATGGTCAAACCTTCATTGCATCTTTGGGCTGGACTTCGTCAAAATCGTAGATAGACTTTTATCGCGTTTTAGGGCTTTCCGAGCCGCTTGGCGGTAAAAACCGTTTTACGACTTTAGACGAGATTGTTTCCTGATACGATGACGTTCCCATATGACGTCTCGAGTTAACCGGATAGTTGGACAATATACGATGTTTCGTTCAACCGCTGCCGTTTTACACAATTTACTCGAGTTCTTACGAGAAAACGAGACTTTATGTTTTTATCGTAAAACTTGATTGGTAAGACGGATCGAGATGAAACAAGAGACATTCCGATCACGTTCAGAGCACGATTGGAGTCAAGGGGAGTACGCTTCGTGTCGGGAGTGCAGGGAGGAAGGCTCGGGATGGACAACTCGACATACAGCGAGCTGGTCTGGCCGAACTAGCTCGCCGTGCGGCGAGCTGAACTGGCTGGTTCGGCTCGTCGTGCATCGAACTGATTCGGTCGAACCTGCTTGTAGTGCGGTTGATGCGGTATTTTGCGGTTTTTGCTTAACTTGGGCAATTGTGTAATCGGAGAATGTTTCGTTTGTTTTTTTGAGATAACAATTTCCAAATTTCGCGTGGATTTCTTTTGTTCGGAAAGTCTTTAGAGTTTCGTAAAACAACTTTTCGTGTTTTATAAAACATAGTTATATTTATGCGGAAAGTTGTGGTCATTGATTCCGTCGTACCGATTTTGACCCCAACACATCACAAAAGTGAAGAAAAGTCTTCTTTATATAATAAAATTAGTCAAAGTTTTGTATCTGACCTTTTAAAAGAAATGTGATCACCACGTGGGTTAAAGGTATTTAGATGAACTGAAGTACATCTTCCCAGCTTCTTCACTTTCAATTCCAAAGCCATTTATAATTTTCTTTCAGATTGAAAATTCGTCTTTCATCAGAAAAAAAAAAGATGTAAACAACAGTTGTTCTATTTGTGGAATAGATTAAGTTATTTGTAGAAACTGATACATACATTCAATGAAATGTAGAAGAAGAATGTGGACATCGTGGCTGGGATTGTTGCCACAACTAAAACAGTTTTTGGTTTTCTCTTTTTTTTAATAGTTATTTTCTTTCTGAGTTAATTGTTTTTTATTTTTATTTTATTTTAGTATTTTGTTTTCAAAAATTGAACAATAACCATGTGGCAAAATAAAATTGGTTGGGTGAGTAACTTGTGTTTTAGTATATAGAAGATTGTAGGGTAAAATTTCCGTTTCAAAATAAGTGTCATTTTATATTTTTAATACAGAATTTATTGATTTTATATAATTTTTTATTTTTTATTAGTTGAAATGCGGTTAGATGTATATGTAATTGTGTTTTTATTTTGGAAATATTTAAAATTAAATAATTTCTTAATCTGTGTGTAAAAAACTAAAACGACAATTAAAATGAAACGGAGAAAGTAGGTCTTTGTGTTGTTTATTAAATGATTAGTATTTGTTTTCTGTTCAAAGTCTATTTGTTTGGCCAATGTAAATTTCCAGCATTGGGTATAATTATTGCTTAATCTAATCTAAAGTTTAAAGTTAATTAGAATCAGTGCCTGACTTTAATTAGGTTGCACTAGTATATTGCTTAAAGTCATTACAAAGCATCTTGTATCGAGTTTTCTGTGGGTATAGGTGGGATAGAACAAAATTGCATCAACGCAGATAATATTTTCAATTTTATTACAACATCAGACTTTATATCAAGTTCCCAAATAAAATGAAAACATGTTTACAGATTAGAAACAATTCGGTGTATTTATGCAGGTCTTCACCAAGTAATATTTAAAAGAATACAGTTTGGACACCTAACCGCATGTGTTCTGTAATCACTAACTATATATATATATATATTTGATTATATATTTCAAATCAAAGTCTTGGAAGAGAAACGCATGGGTATAATCATTGTTTATCTAAAGCTTAAAGTTAGAATTAGTTGTTAACTTTGATTAAGTTGCACTAGATATCCTAAAAGTCATTACAAAGCATTTTGATTTCTCAAAATTATGTCTTTAAGAGTTTCTGTGGATTTAGATAAAACACGGGAGGTTTGGGTGTGTAAAGTATATCTTCAAATTTTGATTCGGAACTAATTGGCAATTAATAGATTAGTTTTATTTTTATATTATTTATTTTATTGAAATTTCTTCTGTAAATGTTTATATTTTGCAGATCTTTAAAATATAAGGTTTATAACTCAATAATTATTATATAGTTACAATAATTTTCTGCTAAATAGTGTTCTGTTGTCATTAGTCCCACAAGATAATATTTTCGGATTTGAAAGCACACACCATTTCTGATAAAAATAAAGAGTTGGATAAAATAAAAGATAAAAAAAAAACACAAAACCATTTATAGACCAGATCACAAAAGTTGGATCAACTAGCTAAATTTTGTAGTATTTAGGTTTATATCTTTAATAACAAAATTCATGGTTTTTTATTCAAACCAAATAACAATTAGAGAACCAGTCCACAATCTACGGTAAAATTTTTATAAAATAATAATGTTGAGACTTTGAAATTTTATTAATTTACAAAAAAATTTTATTTAGTTTTTATATTATTTTAAGATATAGTTATTCTAAGATGAAAAAATATTTGATTTTAGTGTATAGACATTAATTATTTTTTTTAAAAAAAATTGACACTTATATTGATTTTATTATATTATTGGTGTATATTATATATTTTATATAATTTTAAATATGATTTTAGATATAATATTACTAAATTTCATAAAAATATATTAAGTGTTAAGAAAATATAAAGATAATTCCACTGTTAAAATAAAACAAACAATATAATGAGAAGTTTTTACTTATATAAATAGGTATATTATTAATTTATAATTTTAATGAGACCATATATTTACATAGAGTTTTTTTTTAAATATTATCTTATTATTTTATCAATTTGTATAAAATTTCGAATAAGTCCAAATTGTAACCGGTGTAATTTATTAATTTATCGAATATTAATTTATAGAGGTTCTATAGTATCTTTCTAGAATGAAGAGATCAGTAAAAATTAGTTAATTGATTCATCATTTCTGTTATTTACTTCCTCTGTTCCACTAAAATAAATGTTTCAGAAAAAAATAATTGTTCCACAAAGATTAATTTTTATGTTTTTTTTATGAAAATTTGTAATTTTCAAAAAAAAATTGAGTTTATTGAATTATCTTATATATTAAAAGAGAAGTCATCATTTCACTTTATGTGTGATTTTTTTTTGAATTTGGACCATCCTAAAACAAATTATCAATTTTTACATAATGTAATCATAATATCTTTTGATATCTTTATTTTTATTTAAAATATAAATATTTTAAAGAAAAATCTAACAAAATCTTTTTAAAATCTTTATAAAATATTTTTAAATGTATTTCCGAAAATTAAAAAAAAAACTAAACTTAAATTATCATACTATAACTAGAAATTAAAATTTAATTTACTTTTGATTTACAAATATAAATAAGTATTAAAAACATGTATCTCAAAAGCTAAGTTTTGATATTTTTACAATATTCCAAAAAAGTATTATCTATCAATTTCATTATATATATATATATATCATATTTTGAAAATAAAACAAAATTATGTAAAATACAATTTCTATATAATAATATTTTGTAAATAAATTTTCTTACAAAATAGAAATTTATAAAATTCATAGTAATGATATTATTAACCACACAACATTATTATAAATTTCGATAATATAACACTAAATATATTTATTAGTTGATAAATT
>JABAYD010013505.1:0-13508 GCA_014822095.1 Diplotaxis tenuifolia
TAATTTAAAATTAAACAAATATGATAGAGGATGCACTATTTTTTATTTAATCCTTAATATTCAAAATTATTAATTGTCATATATATTTTAGCTATATTAGGAAATTCCGTAATATTTATTTAAGGAAAGAAGAAAGAACATTAATTATGAATTTATGGTTAGTTAAATAAAAAGTTTACTATATATTTGATAGACCAACTTATTTTTCTAAGAATTCTAAGATTCATTGTGGTGATGACATATGGCTACAAAAAAATTGTAATGTTTCCCAAATAATATGTAGGAGATGTCTATATCGAGATTTGTGGACTATTGTGTGTGGTATATGACAAATCTTCACTATAAAGCTAGATTGTAATTTAATTGTGAATAATATCCATTACTATTAGAGAAAAAGACAAAAATAGCATTAAAATATTTTATAAATTATTCATTTTTACATTTGGCTTAACTAATCTTAGATTTTTTTTGTTTAGAGTTGAGGAGTGGGGGTTTGAGGAAAGGGTTTCCAAATTGAAGAAATTAAAAAAAAACTTAAAATTTTTAAAATAAAAAATGTTATTTTGGTCATTTTAGTTTTTGAGAGTTAGTTTTGTGACATAAACTTAGAAAAATGCTATTACGAAGATTTGCCCTTACTGATATGATATTATAGCTCAAAGTTTCTATCTCTCGATCATGTGGTCCACCAATGGATATCCAGTCCTACAAATTTCACGTTTTGAATGTCCAATACCTGAATATGAAAACTTTTAAATGACTCTATTTATTTATTTTTTTTAAGATTTGGAAGTCTAAATTTTTTTCCGGGAGCCTATATGCATAGAATTTTTCGAAAATTTTGGGGTCAAAACGTATGTTTCATTCGATTTGGTCTAACGTCGGTCCTGTCACAGACTTATCCGTTTGAATCAAAGTGGTCTCTGGCCTTGAAACTTTTCAAGAAGATATGAATTTTTCTTCTGATTCTCTAATGTAAGTTAGAAAAACTACTGTATATAGTAGTATGATTGTCACAGGCATGCCAAAAACGCAAAAGCGAGACAAAATAATACATTTAAAATACGTCAGAATATTCGAACAGAATATTCTGCGGGTCCGTGCACGATTATGAAGAAGATATAACTCTGGTATGTTACCCAAGCAAAAAAGTAAATGAATGTTAGATCCAAATATCAACGGCTGAGATTTGGCTGTAAAAAGAGTAAAAAGGTAAAAGAACGAGAGAAACGTTCCACTTCACTCACTTGTGCCAAGGTGAAGAAGAACCAAGGAGCCACACGTGTCGCTGTCTGGTTTAGCTTTAACTAACTTCTTTGCGTCGATCATACCCTCTCTCTCAAACAGCTATATATCATCATCACTCTCGTCTCTTCTCTTTCTTCTTTCTCTACGTCCGATTCTGATCTTCTTCTTCACCTCAAAGAAGGATAATGATTTTCAAGGTCTCCCACGTCTCAACCTCGCCTATCGATGGCCAAAAGCCTGGTACCTCTGGTCTCCGTAAGAAGGTTCGTCCCAGCCATATCGATCTGGATCCGATCTGTTTCGATTCTCGTTACTGGATTAGGCGTCTATTTCGCAATTATATTTAGATTTGATCTGTGCAGTGATCCATATGATCATGCCGATAGATGAATGATCACAAAATTTACGGGAATCTTTACCTCATTTTCGTGTTTGGATCGGTTTCATGTGTTAAATTGTTTATTTGGATCAACACAGAGATCACATGTGTATCCAATAGAGCTTGGCATTATGTAGTTGAATTGATGAAGCTGTATACAGATCTATAATCATCATTCATGTTCGAATGTAAACGGTTTTTGGATCGATGATTTTGTCATACCGTTGCTTTGTTATTCTCTCTGCAGTCATCATCAAGCTTAGCATCTTTTGGTATCTCTGATTGGTGTTATGTATTGTTTGATTGTGTAGGTGAAAGTTTTCAAGCAACCCAATTACCTACAGAACTTTGTTCAGTCAACTTTTAACGCTCTTACTCCAGAGAAAGTCAAAGGTGATATTATTATATTCTAATCTTTACATGTTGCTATTAAGTGGTTGCTAGTAACATATCTGTGTTCGTACTTCCTAGCCATGTATGTGCTCTTTTCAATGAGTGTTTGATTTTCTTTGCAGGTGCCACACTTGTGGTCTCTGGTGATGGCCGTTATTACTCAAATGATGCTGTTCAGGTAACACCGATTTTGATTACTTGTCTTCGGTTGAATGTACTCGGTGGCATATATTTGTGTATATATGTTCCTTATTTATGATATTTTGTAAGGAACTCACGTGTTACGTAGCTACTCGCCATTGGATACTGAACCTTAAGTTGTCAAATTTATCAATAAATTCGCGTTAGAAACAGCTAGAGAGCGTAAATGTAAAGGTTCTGTTTGTCGTTGAAAGATGATCTCTGAAACTTGCTTGGAGGCTTTTTTTTTTCTTTCCTTTTAGCGCATTTTGTTTGACCTGCTCATGTTCAAATCCAGTCCCTGCTATTCCAGATGATTCATACAAGTTGTTTTCCTATCTTGACAGATCATTATTAAGATGGCAGCAGCTAACGGTGTGCGACGTGTGTGGGTTGGTAAAAACACTCTCTTATCAACTCCTGCTGTATCGGCTGTGATTCGTGAAAGATCAGGAGCTGATGTGAGATATCCTTCTCTTATCTCTTGTTTGTAGTGATCTATGAATTTGTTTTTTTTTTTAATTTATTTGTACTGAGCGAAAAATGCAATGATGGTGACGAGAAACTAACCTCAGTCCCCGGTTACAGGGATCAAAAGCAACAGGAGGATTTATTTTAACAGCAAGTCACAATCCTGGTGGCCCTACTGAGGTCAGTTCTATTCTTGTTCTGTATCTTTTGTCCGCTGCTCCTTTCAGTTCAGATAAGACTAAGAGTAGATTCCATATACAGGATTTTGGAATCAAATACAATATGGAAAACGGGGGACCTGCTCCTGAATCAATCACTGATAAGATTTACGAGAACACTAAGACAATCAAGGAGTATCCAATAGCAGAAGATCTACCCACTGTAACTAACATTCTGAAGAATCCGCTTACTGACAACATATATTCCATCAACTATTTTCATTGAATCATATCTGTAATTAATTGCAACAGATTGATGTATCCGCCGTTGGTGTAACAAGTTTTGAAGGACCTGAAGGAAAGTTCGATGTTGAAGTTTTTGATTCCGCAGATGACTACGTTAAGTTAATGAGGTGAGTGCTCCCTAAATTTTGTAGCATGATTCCCGAATCTGTTCCTTCTATGGTATATACAATCTCTATGATCTTTATAAATGATTTTATCCTTCCTTCAAGGTCAATCTTCGACTTTGAATCCATCCGGAAGTTGCTTTCATCTCCAAAATTTTCATTCTGGTATGTAGCTTGAATTGATTCCCTAACCGTTTCCTTTTAAAAAAAGTTTTGTAAGATCATCGCTCTAATGTTATATATTTTACCCTGTTCTTTGAAGCTATGATGCAATGCATGGAGTTGCTGGAGCCTATGCACATCGGATCTTTGTAGAAGAACTCGGTGCGCAAGAAAGTTCTTTATTGAACTGCGTACCCAAGGTTTTATTTTTGTCCAACCAATAAATGCTCTTCTTAAAATAAGCACATATACACTTCCAGGCTCATATCGACCACTATACAACATTTTGTAGGAGGACTTTGGTGGAGGTCATCCCGATCCCAATCTGACCTATGCAAAGGAGCTTGTGGCACGAATGGGATTAGGTAAATCCGACACCGGAGTTGAACCTCCAGAGTTTGGTGCTGCTGCTGATGGTGATGCAGACCGTAACATGATTCTTGGTAAAAGGTAGCTTACTGATGCTCTTTTAAGTTGGATACATACATGGAACGTGGGTATACCAAGTACTGTTGAACTTAAAGTATCTCTCCTCTTCTGTAGGTTCTTTGTAACTCCTTCTGATTCAGTAGCTATAATTGCTGCAAATGCTATTGGGGCCATACCGTACTTCAGCTCTGGTCTGAAAGGTGTTGCAAGGTACTGTATACACTCGGAATCTTTCTTTAGTTTTTGCAGTATTCTGTGTATAGTTCTTTTATCATTTACTTTTGGCTGAATCTTTAACTTTCACTTCTTATTTTAGGAGCATGCCGACCTCAGCTGCTCTTGATGTCGTTGCAAAAAGCTTGAATTTGAAGTTCTTTGAGGTACATATCCCCTTACAACTTCTATCCAGCTTCTTTTCCTCCTAACTCAATCAACCAATTCACCACCTCTTATAAATTCACAAATCAGGTTCCAACAGGCTGGAAGTTTTTTGGTAATCTGATGGACGCTGGAATGTGTTCTGTTTGTGGAGAAGAAAGTTTTGGAACTGGTTAACTTCTCTTTCCACAGTCACGCATCTTTTATTAACTTAGAAACAACCGACACGTCTCTGAAAGATAGATCTTCTGCAGGCTCGGATCATATCCGTGAGAAAGATGGAATCTGGGCTGTTCTTGCGTGGTTGTCCATTCTTGCTCACAAGAACAAGGAAACTCTTGAGGGTGACGCTAAATTGGTGACGGTTGAAGACATTGTCCGCAAACACTGGGCTACCTATGGTCGTCACTATTACACTCGT
Organism: Diplotaxis tenuifolia; assembly: GCA_014822095.1. Classification (NCBI taxonomy): domain Eukaryota; kingdom Viridiplantae; phylum Streptophyta; class Magnoliopsida; order Brassicales; family Brassicaceae; genus Diplotaxis; species Diplotaxis tenuifolia. The sequence continues at coordinate 4,630 of JABAYD010013505.1, forward strand.
TACGACTATGAGGTAAAAGAAGCTGCTAACTCGGTGATTGTATTATATCATATCATGCGGAACACAAAGAACCCTTGTGTGATATCTTAAAAAATTTCTCTCCAAAAGAATGTTGACGCAGGCAAAGCTAAGGAACTAATGGAGAATTTGGTCAAATTGCAATCTTCAATCCCTGAAGTCAACAAGTACGCACACTTCCACTTCTTTGAAATCCCTTTCACTCATCAGTTTGTTACTATGTTTCTCTGACCGGAAGCTCTTCCCCTATCGATCTTTATTCAGGATTGTGAAAGGAATTCGTTCGGACGTGGCTAACGTCTCGAGTGCAGATGAATTCGAGTACAAGGATCCAGTTGATGGCTCCATCTCGAAGCACCAGGGAATCCGTTACTTGTTTGAAGATGGATCTCGACTTGTAAGTCCTTTCTTTAGGCAAATTAGCTAGAACAAAGTGATAGATATATATCTATTTCATAGACCTATGGAAACTACAAGCATCAAAACATGTGAATATATTGTATGAAACATGAAAAGCAAAAGTAAGCAATCTTCTCTTATATAAAGGTTTTCCGTCTGTCTGGAACTGGCTCGGAAGGAGCAACCATCCGACTCTACATTGAACAGTACGAGAAGGATGCGTCGAAAATCGGACGAGAGTCCCATGAAGCTCTGTCTCCTCTGGTCAGATGTTTACAAAAAAAAAAACTCTTCAAGACTAAAACGATATGGTCTCATCAAATACTAAATTGTTGTTTGATGTCGTGTGATTCACAGGTGGACATAGCTCTGAAGCTGTCCAAGATGGAGGAGTTCACCGGCCGATCAGCCCCAACCGTCATTACATAAGTACGCTGTCAAGTGGGCAACCATCTCCAAATCATACACTTCTCTGTCTGCGTCTTTTGGGATGCTTTCTTTCTTCTCATTATATAAAACTATGAATAATTAGTCTCGGGGAGGCTTTCATATTTCATGATTTATCGTGAAGCTTATACTTGGATATGTCTTTCTCGGTTTTGTTATTTACATGTGTTGCGACCTTGATTAAGATTTGTTACTGCAGTTCAATGATTTTGCAAGTTCCGGTCTCATAACATCTAATAACTTTATTGATACCTCAACATGTTGGTTTTGCTGTAAGCGTCATCAAATGGATGCTATTAACTTACCTAGTTTCAAAAGTTTTATTCACATAAACCGTAATTATGTATGAACCAATCAGTAGTTGTTTGGTGGTACTTCTTTGAGATTAGGCGTGTCTACGATGGTCAAGGGTTTGATTCATGGTGAAAACTAAAATATCGATGAGTTTGATTCATGGTGAAAACTAAAATATCGATGTTTGGGCCGGTCTGAGCTAACTAAATTATCGATGTTTGGCCAATCTGAGCTTGGTTTTCGGTTTGAGTGATTAACATAGTGAATCAGAACACATTATCGATGTTTGGCCAATCTGAGCTTGGTTTTCGATTTGAGTGATTAGCATAGTGAATCAGAACAGACGATCAGTTCACCATTTGACATTATTCGAAAAGTACTTAAATTTGAGTTAGGTAGAGTGGTATGCTGTCGAACTACTTCACGAATCACTAAGTTGCGTTATTCTTGTACTGATCGAATAGTATATAGGATTTATTAAAAAAAGGGTTATTATCTAGAATAGAATGGTGGTCATCATCTCTGCATGAGTTGAATATAGAAAAGGTAAAGAGAGACGTCAATCTTGAAGTCGAAAGGGAGTAAAGGATCTGGAAGAGGAGAAGAGGAATCATTCAAAACATATATTTGAGTTGCTTTGGTAATGAATATAGAAAAATGGAATAAGGAAACCCTGAAGATTGGTAGAGACGTACAAAACCCGAACTCTCCTACCGGACCTTCCATATTTAGAATGCATCTCCTATCACCTTTCGTCTCCACTTAAGGTCACCATCCACTTTATTTTGTTTTGAGTATATATTCTTTACGATCCGTTTTCTCTTTCTTTCTTTTTTAAGTATTATAAACAGATAATCAAACTATCGAATATTTCGGAATTCAGATCCAAGTTACTCGAACATCTTCAGATACGATGTGAATAACTGAGTGGTCATGCACACACATGACCATGATAAAACAAAACTGGAGTACAGTCATTATCAATTTGTTTTATGATCCACATGAAAATGAAACATAGTGACCCATATACAGCAATTACATAGTGTTTGCTCTCTACCAAGATTTAATAGTATTTTTCATGATAAAAAGCAATGCATATGAGAAAAGCTAGCTAGTGAGAGAGTTAGCATATTTTGCTGATAAGTCCAAAAGAAAACACCAAACTCATCTAACGAACTACCACTACCCGCACTACGTCTGTCACACTCATTAGACACGTTAAGAAACACACAAAGCCGCTTCTTATCAGTAATCATATAGGAAGTAAATTTCATCGGTTTCTACGTAACAAACCATTCGAGCTGATTGAAAACAAACTCCCACTCCCAACGGTGCCTATCATCTCTATATTTCAAAACTAGTAGTCTTAGCATCTACTCTTAATCATAAATTTAGCTGCTCCTATATACGTGCGTCATGTCGGTAAATATAGTTTTCGGTATATGTGATCTTTTTTCTCTTACAACATAAAATTTCATCGTCACTTTTCTGGTTCCTAGACAAGACTTTCGTAATATCTATGTAAAAATGTAGCTCATTCACTTTCATTTTCAACTATCTCCTTCGTATTTATAATCGATTTGGATTTCTTTGAATAAACCACCCAATCTTTGACAAGTTACGTTAATAAACTCTTTGTACAAAAAATATGGTGGACGACCAAACAACAAGTTCTACCGCCATCTATCACTATAGTATTTTAATTAGCGACACAGATTATTTCCATTAGTGTGTCGTTTTTCTTTTCTTGTGTACGTATGACCATTCTTAGATATGAAAATGTGACGTAATCATATAGGATTATAATTGTTTTCGATTGGCACTAAATGTTCGTGAGCTGTATACCTAATGTAGAATCATCAACTATCACCACGCGTATGTACTAAAATTTTTAAATTTCTAAAACCTTAAAACTGTTTAAAGGCATCATCGGCTTCAGTTGATTTTATCACCAAAATGTATGTTATATTCTTTTTATTATCAACAATGTATGTTATAATTAAAAAACTTGTTGTATATATGACTTTAATATCTTTTGAAAAAAGTTTAAAACGCATAATTTATTGTTATGATCAAGCTATGTGACAGAAAATTATAGATCAAAATGTCGTTTTTATAGACCTAAACACATTAATTAAAGGATAAAGTAAGAAACTTGTAACAACGAGGAAACAAACGATTCCCACAAAAGACGGATTGAAACAAACTTTCGAATACTTTAATTTGGTCAAGCTCACACGAAACTCATGTGAGTGATCAAAGTCTGAAAGCCTTCGACCTCTGATTTTGATATGTACTTAAAACACTTTCTGAGAAACACCCTAACGCTTGGTTGGTGGATTTCACATCAGAACAAGTTTAGATTTTTGTTGGTGATATGTGGTTTTTGTGGTTGGAGAAGCAGAGCTGTAATAACTTTATTTCATCATTATTCACGCAAATATTGCATTGTATCAGTATAAGCATTAATCTCTTAGAAAAATACAAAATATAATTCAATATGCCATTTAATGATCTAGCATATTTAGATCATTTAGTACACGAACTAATTTAGATCTCTTAGATGTTAAAAAATATATATTATATACAATAGTCAAAACTTTCCTAATTATCATATATTTTGTTTCACATTATTTTCTAATTCTTTTGTACTTTTCACGCAAAAATTTGTAGGATTTTTTTATTATTTAGGTTTAATCTCATTTTAATATAGAAGTTGTTTTTTGAGAAATGGCTTTTTAATAAGTTTAAAACGTTTTCTTTTCTTGTCATCTTTTTTCTAACCATTTTAAAATTATGTCTCAACTTTTATTTACTTTTTTTTTGCCAATCAACTTTTATTGTTCATTTCTATATATTTAATTTGTTTCATATTAGTCGAATTTCTATGACCATTTGGAGTCTCAGGCTTTGTGACATTTGGCATTATGGGAAAGGTCCATGTACCTCAAACTTCTTACACATGTGGCAAACCATCAGCCTCGTGTAGTTGCATTATCAAAACTATCAGCCTCGTGGTTTGACACTTGAGCTTCCTTTCCTACGTAGTTGTTTGTTTTACATAAAGCTCTTATGCCATGTTCAATATTTATGCATTAAAGTTTGAACCAATGGCCATAGCTAACTTGGATTCTTCAAATATTATCTTCTTATTTCATACATATGTCTAACATTGTTGTTTCATCGTATAAGTTATTAACTAACCACGTAAAAATGTTTCTACATTCAATTATAACAAAATAAACCATAACAATTAATATGAGGATACATTGGACATATAGGTTTTCCTCAAATTCAATCATACATCACACTCTCATACGTGCTTGCATACGTGTATATGCATTTATGAGAGCCAAAGAGTATCCATTCATCACATACTTGCATACCTTTATATATATAACTCTTGCTTCCTTATGAAACCACAATATACACTTCCTAATCCAATAATTCTGTATTGATACTTTTCAAATCCCCAAATGGATCACAAACTTCCCAAATGTTTATACACCAAATATGTTATACCTATGATTTACGTCCTATCAATCTCTCATACCAACGCCTATTTCATCACTTCATGCAAACAAACTCCATACCCTAACGTCTGCGCCCACCACATGACTAATTCACCTCTCAAAACTTTAGACGACCAAACCGATGGGCTCACTTTCCACGACCTTGTGGTCAGCTCCACCATGGACCAGGCCGTGCACCTACACCGCCTCGTCTCTAAGGTGAAACGGCGTCGTTCTTTCCACAAACATGCCACATCAGCTTTACTCGACTGCTTGGAGCTCTACGAAGATACCATAGACCAACTCAACCACTCTCGGAGATCATATGGTCAAGAATTTTCAGCGCATGATAGACAAACCTCGCTAAGCGCTGCCATAGCTAATCAAGACACTTGCAAAAACGGGTTTAAAGATTTTAACCTAACCTCTTCCTATTCAAAATATTTTCCTATACACGTTCACCGGAACCTCACTAAATCAATAAGCAACTCTCTAGCCGTTTCAAAGGCCGCGGCCAAGGCCATTGCAAAGAAACATCGAGCGACGGCGTTCACAAAATTAAACAAGCAAAGAAGTAGCGGCGGAGGTGGTCGGAGATTGTTGTTTTCTGACCACCAGTTTCCTTCGTGGATCCCTGTTTCCGACCGTAAACTTCTGGAAGGTTCCGTAACCACGGCTAAACCGGATCTTGTGGTAGCTAAAGACGGTTCGGGTCATTACACAAGTATTCAACAGGCGATTAACGCAGCAGCCAAACTTCCTAGGAGAAACAAGAGACTTGTGATATACGTTAAAGCCGGGGTTTACCGAGAAAACGTGGAGATCAAGAAATCAATCAAGAACGTGATGGTTATCGGTGACGGCATCGACTCTACAGTAGTCACCGGTAGTAGGAACGTTAAAGATGGCACGACGACGTTTCGGTCCGCAACTTTCGGTACGTCGTCCGTGCTAAATATCAAAAATACTTTTTTTTTTTTTATAAAGCAGTCTTTATTGCTAACTATAACAATTGTTCACAATTTATAAAATATATTACTATAGTTTAGTACGACAAAATAAAATTACTTTTGATCATGAATTAGCTACCAGTTACTAAAACCTTTTCGCCAAATATTATTTCGTAAGTTTTCTTTTTCCAATTTAATAATTTTAGATTAAACAAAGTATCCAAAATATGTGTTAAAAAATATTTTACTCTCTTTTTAACGTCTGACCACATAACTTACTCTTTAAATATAACTCTTGAATTGAAAAAATAATAGCTTGTATATAACTTGAACTATTATTCAGCAACATGATATATATCCTTTTCGTTTGGTAAAACAAATAATATATTTTCTTTCTTTTGACCGACCAACAGCTGTTTCCGGGAGCGGTTTTATCGCACGAGGCATAACGTTCGAGAACACGGCAGGACCGGAGAAGCACCAAGCGGTGGCTCTCCGGTCAGGCTCAGATTTCGCCGTCTTCTACGGCTGTTCTTTCAGAGGTTACCAAGACACTCTCTACCTCCACTCTCGCCGTCAGTTCTTGAGAAACTGCAACGTCCACGGAACCGTCGACTTCATCTTCGGAGACGCAACCGCAATCCTCCAAAACTGCAAAATCTACGCTCGTAAACCAATGAGCGGCCAGAAAAACACCGTCACGGCTCAGTCCCGCAAAGACCCTAACGAGAACACAGGTTTCGTCATCCAGAGTTCGACGGTGGCCACGGCGGCGGAGACTTACTTAGGAAGGCCGTGGAAACAGTATTCGAGGACGGTGTTCATGAAGTGTAGCCTCGGAGAGATGGTTAATCCAGCAGGGTGGTTGCCTTGGAGCGGTGACTTTGCTTTGAGGACTCTTTATTACGGTGAATATGGTAACACTGGAGCTGGAGCAAGTGTCTCCCGTAGAGTTAAGTGGCCAGGTTATCATGTTTTGAAGACGACGGCGGAGGCGGGGAAGTTCACGGTGGAGAATTTCTTGGACGGGAACTATTGGATTACTGCCGCGGGAGTACCGGTCAGTACTGGGCTTTGACTTTGTGTTTCATTGGTGTTGACTTTGCATGTGGAGTCATTGGCTTTTGTTGGCGTGTTGATGTTTATATGATATAGTTCTGTTGTCCATGTAATGGATTGGATATGGATCGTTTTGAATATAGAATAAGAAATTCAGTGTAATTTGGGTTTGGTTGGAGGAATTGCTATACTCTATACATTCATGTTATATAAGCTTTGAAAAGTTGAAATTGCAAGTGTCATTAATAGATCATGCTTAACTTTAATTAGTAGATTAAATTAGTTTCATTGTAATTTCAGATGGATCTATGGTGCTATGCTTAATTGTTTAGACTTTGTAAGCAGTTAAATTAAGTTTGGAAAAACCAACGGGGTTGCGCTAGAAGCACTTGAGGGCAACATTCAATACGGTGAACCGCAGTTCGATTTCCTTTAGACCACCAGGGGATTAAATTGTCAGCATCTCTGAGCCCATAATCGGTTAGCTTTGACGTCAGACGTTAAGGTTAATTAAAAAAAAATTAAGTTTGAAAAAGGTCTAAATATATCAAAATATGGATACTATTCTCTAGGTAATGAGATAGCACTCCTGGTTTTCTTTTTAGTGTTTACTTTGTTATAAGAAAATTTTACAGAGGTTTTGAATACTTAAAACAAGGTCTAATGACTAAACATATATTACACTGTAAAAAAATGTAAACTTAGAAAACTACAATATATTTACGTTTGCTTGACTATCAACATCGCAGGTTATTTTAAGTGTGCGTTGTCTAATGTTGTCCAATGTCCATAGAAAATATAAAAGAAACCAATTACAGTATGTTATCGATGGCTACTTCGACTCATTTTATACTTTCGGCTTTTAAAGCCTTTATATGATCCAGCGACACAGTCTATCTTTAGTTTAAGCCCAATCACGAGTTATGTGACGAGAAGATTCGACTGCGGACAGTAGTGGTGAACCCTTAGGAACGTAGAGTTTTCCTTCTTTTCTGCCCCAACTTTTTTCGAATGGTGGTTTTAAAATTGAGTGATTGCCCATCTTACACTCTTACAGCCCAAGATGCAAGCAGATAGCTAATGCATTTTACTTATCAAACAAAATTATATGGTCGATATTCACTATTTTTAGAGACCAAAGACGTCCTAAAGAGATATAAACCTAGCAATGATAGATTTACATGAAATCGCTATTATTTTTGTTGAACACATGTACATATGTGTATAACCAACCTCGAGGACTGATGAATAAACAAACATAATGGTTTTCATGAAGTCTAGATTTCTGAAAGAGATTTATCTGTGGTAAATACTATATATCTTTTTTTTTTTGAACAAATTCTATATATCTTAAAAAAACATTGAAACTGATAAAATTTTATATTTTATTTTGACGTTTACATCATATATTAATGGCTTTAGGCACATCACGGCTGGCGACTGAATTATAAATTTGTAGTAGTTCCTAGCTCGACTTAGAAACATATTCACAAGATGAAGACGTGTCAATCAGTATGCAATAAATTACAGGTAGATTCAACAGAGATAGGCCCTTGGGATTGCGACAAGAAACCAAAAAGGACTGTTGTCTCAGTGCGTCTCGTGAGTCATTTCTTCCCCAATTCCGATACTTATTTGCTCTTGTGGTTTTCTTATTTTTCTCCTCTTTTCTCCTCCATGGTAAATACTACAACACTTTGACTTTTTAAAAAGAAATTAAAAACCATGCAAAAATTATTACATGCTTTGAAACTCTAGTAGTTTCATTTTTTTTTCTTATGGAAGACTTAACTTATGATTTCACATTTACTAAAAACACTGCATATTAGTTCTCTTTTGTAAAGAAATACATTTTTTGTTAAAGTATAAAGAAACTTCTTATAAGTAATATGTACTTGGTTTAATGGTTATCAAGAATCTTTGAATATTTGTAATAGAAATTGCATTCGTGGTATTTTAAAGGAATTTGATTGCATGTTCTACCAAACGAAACGTTATTTTCAATGTAGCTTATATAGAACTGCTTAGTTAGATATGAATACTTTACAATAGACGTGACTTATGTCGTTGTACAATATATTAATCATTATCTTAAGAGCATGATTATTGCAGATCCCTTAAGCTGAGTCTCTTAACGTACAGTCTCTTAATTTTTAACTGAAAAAGTCAAGGGACGTCTCTTAAATGAGGGATTTAAGTG
>JABAYD010013526.1:0-12925 GCA_014822095.1 Diplotaxis tenuifolia
TTCTTCACCATCTGCTCCATTTCTTGGCTCTAACCTTGTCCAATCATCTCCAAAAACTCCTAGGATACTCCAATACCTGACAAAACTCATGTATGCAAAAAGGAACCTAAAAATGCCTAATTCCTAATCTATATGATCAAAATGAATGAGAATCTATAGCTAAAACCATGTAAATATGCAACACATCAACGGTCACCCATTTTTCTTCTTCTCCGGTCACCGGATCTGTAAGGTAATCGTTGCTCCACAATTTGCCACTTGTTTAGTCTGTTCTTTATGTTGTTTTCCGATTTATAACTACCTTGCTTCCACTCTCGACCGTTACTTGTTCCGATTATATAGTTCGGTGATACTCATCATTTTTTTCCAATGCTACACGTGCAGCAATGGAAAATCCAGAACTACCACACCGGATGTTCTTGGCCGGCGAAGAACCGGTTGGACTCAAAGTGTCTCCATACCACAAACCCGGAGGTCTGAAACAAATACTAGATACTCTGGAACCAGCCGAAATAGAAGTTATTAAGTCTTCATCCTTCGCTAAGTTTCTGGAACTCGCAGACCAGACTCCATATTCCGGCAGGCTAGGAAGGTACATGTTATCACGCCAGCTGAAGGTTTGCAAAAAGTATGAGGCTTGGTTTCTGTTTGCAGAAACCATAAGGTTTTCGTTGAGGAGTTTGCCATTGTAACCGAACTGCCGTGTGGAAATTACCCCAGCACACAAACCGAAGGCGTCAATAATCTTCTCTCGGAGCAGTCTTATTACAATTCCCTATTTGGAAAACTCAAGGAAGCAACTGTTTCAGCCGTTATGATCATGCTCAAACGCAAGACTGTTTCATCATCAGAGACTAGGATCAAGTATGCTTTACTAGCCATGCTCGCAACTGTCATCCTCCCCACAACACACAATCCAAAAATATCTGTGGAACATGCTGAAAGGATCAGGAGTCTTGATGAGTTCTTCTCGTATCCATGGGGTCGTCTTTCATTTGAGATGCTTATAAACAGCATAAAAGAAAGGGACGAGATATCTCTGTCACAAAGCACCATCGCCCTCCATGGATATGTCCAAGCCCTCCAAATGGTGATGGTTAAAGCTGTACCCGCTCTCACTGAAGTGGTCCGCAACGAGTCTTCAGAGATCCCTGGATTAGACGATGATGATTTCAATGCATCACCACATAGGAATAGCATAAAGCCTGGCCATGCAAGATCATTGGACAACGCCAAAAATGTAAGTGTCGTGCTCTATATAGATACGGCTAAATCAGCTAAGAGCACAATAATCTAAAATAATAGACGATTAACAAAACTGAATTTAGAAACTTAGCTTATACAATATTAGAAGTGAATTCATACGGCTAACTTATACATCATTATTGTAATCTAGCTAGTTAGCCTACTAAATTAAATGACACTTTTCTGTTTTGTTAAGACTAGAGTTCTATACAAATACATACATTCAACGAGCTAACACATCTCAAGTGGACATGCTATTGATAAGTTAGCTGTCATTTTCTGCAGGTGATTGTGACCCCTATCATACCCGACTACATAGGCTTGGATGTTGACGAATCTGTCTTGTCCTTTGCTCAAGACGAAGACGACGAAAGAGTTAATAATATGGTAAGACTAATCAGCGACGGCACACGCTTCAGAAATGAAATGTTTATCGGGGGATCTTCAAAGGCAGATGTAGATCGGATGAGAGCAGAGGCCGAAGCTGCTGCTCAGGCTAAAAAAAAAGAAAGAGGAAAACCAAAACATAAATCCCCACAGCTCCCAATCCAGATAACGCCTCATCAGCTGGTCAAGACTTACTCAAAGCCGACCTTCGCAGGGTCGAAGGTAAAGTGGACGACCTAAGAGGCTCCTTCAACGAGATGCAAGAGCTTATTAAGAAGCATATTTCTGATAAATCCGCACAGTTCCGAGCTTTCCAGATCAGCTTCGATAACATCATTAATTCCATCCGTACATCTCAAAACAAGAGTGTTTCTCCTACCTTTGTAGCCGACATCAATGGCAACACGATCGCCGATACAGCAACACCACATACAACCAATACTCAATCACAGAGCAGACCTCTGGATGATGCAGACATCATAAACAATGTCTTAGCCAGTATACATCAACATCACCCCGACAACGGTGACAACGTAAATTCTTCTGCTCGTATGATCGGTACTATATCATGGCAAGACTCACTGTAAATTATATATGTGTGTTGATGTAGGAACCTCCTCAGCCGGTGGAACATCATCAAAACGTTTATGGTCATAATGCCGCAGAGGTCGCCAGCGAGAAGCACACAGAAGATCCACGTGTCAACACAGATGCCAACTCCAATTGCAACGAAGACGAATCATCGGTAAGGGCTAATTACTCACATAAATGTACAATACAGTACATTACCAGCTAACCTTTTATATGGACGCAGCCTTCATTCTCGCTCGGGATTACTCAAGAGATGGGTGCAACGTCCCGAAAATCCAATGAATCAACAAACACCAGGATGGCTGACGCCGTTGCCCTCGAGATGGATGCGCTCGACCCACCCCCGATGGCTGAGAATGAGGCCAAGGACAACCCTGGAGACATAGGCGACGACGATAACGTCGAAATGGATGAGAGCTCCGGAGCCCCGTCCAAACCTGAGGATATCCCTTCTAGCTCTGTGGTGCCACTCAGGAAAAGCCTTCGCCACACGTCTGTGCTGAAGTCGCTCATTGGCGTGTACCAGTGTGACAAAGGTATCGTGAACCGTCTCAAAGTTGCGCAGTCTGAAGCCCTCAACCATGATCCATCAGTTGACTACACCGCCAAGCTCCAAAAGCTCGTTGCCATGTTGAAGACCACCAAGTAAGTTCAAATGAAAACTCACCCCCTTCAGTATGCATCATTTTCTGTAAATGTGATTCGCTAGCTAAGAATTATAGACACCGTACATCTGTCTTTTTATCCGGTTAACATGTTTGCTTTCATGCTAACATCTTATTATTGCGTATCACAGGTCCATCTTTGTCGGTGGCATTTCTGTGTCTGCCAAAGAATTACTAGAGCTCAGCCAGAGGACAAAGAAGCTCTCTGCTAAGGTATCGAATACTCTAATCTAATCATCGTAGTTGTCCTCATTATATCACCCCCTGGAATGTTTCTCATTAATCCTACACGTTTTGCAGATGTTAGATGTTCTGATCCAACATGTGCGCCAGCTGTTCCTAACCAAAACCAGTATCGAGCGATCCTGTATCTTTCTAGACACCAAGTTTGTCTCCATCCTCTCCAAGAACTATTCTAGGTTCAACAGGCTGCCCACAAAAAAGGATTTTGTATTCACTCCTAACCTGTTTGAGATAATGAGTAGCCTCGGTCCTTAATCAGCAAACGCTGACATGTACTATTTCCCTTTCAATCTCGACCGGAAACATTGGATTGGCGTATGCGTTGACACAATCGCGTGGAAGATGGTGGTAATGGATTGCAACACATACCTTAGAAGCGACTCCTCAATGGTATCAGAACTCACCCCCATATCGCAGATGTTTCCTTATCTGTTGACTCAAGCTGGCACACCCGGCAGCCCCAACGACGGAAAAGCTCTAACTGTCGAAAGGCCAAGAACCGTCCCTCAGAATCCTAATGACAACGACTCAGGCGTCACCACTTCACTGCTTATGCAAGCACACGCCATTGTTGGTATAGAGGCATGCAACTACGTGACAGAGGATGTGTTGGGGAGGGAGGCACAAAGTCTTGCTGTTATGATCTACGAAGAAAACGCAGCGACTCTTTGACTGGCATGTTTATCTCAAAAATATCCGTCACAAAAAAACTTGCTATTATGATTAATTTGCTTTTGTGGTTTATCTATAACTTTTATCAAACATATGGGTCGCTTTGCTATGTTGTTAATGTTACGGTTATCTTGTTATGTTGCTAAGCCGATGATGCTTTTTGTGAACCTTTGCTATCGTTATGTCCAATAATAGACTTATCAGCAGAAGAACATTTTTGTTGGTCTTTACCGGTTCGTGAGGAAACTTAATTAACCGTTTTTTTTGGTTTAGTATCACAAACTTAACTAACCGGTTTTTCAATAATAAAGACTTATCAGGAGAAGATCATTTCTGGTTTAGTATCACAAACAAACTTAATTAACCGGTTTTTTAATCTTATTACCGGTCCGTGAGGAAACCAACGTCTAACCGATCCGGTCACCTATTGGAACATTTTAATATTATTAAAAAGCCTCCTTATCTACACCAAACTTTGTCTTTCAGCCTCACATTATCTGGTCAAGCACATCGTAGTCATGGAAGCAGCATGTTCTTCTTCCTCAAATGCTGCCCGATTGAACCGTAGGAAAGCCTGCCACTGCGGCTTACCTGCACCTGTGAGAAAAGCGTGGACCGACCAAAACCCCGGGAGATTGTTCTACGGCTGTGAGCGATACCGGGTGCGTTAGCTAGCATCAGATCTGATATCAAATTAACATTAACCCCCTTGTTTTCTGATACCTTCCATGTTCCCTTCAACTCGCAGGAGGATGGATGCAACTTCTTTGAATGGTACGACAAAGGAGAAGTTTTTGGGTGGCCTAAAAGGTCTCTCATCGAAGCACGCGACGAAATTAGGGCAAAGACCATAGAGATCGATAACCTTCGGAACGAATTATCTATGCTAAGAGCCGAGCCATATCAGTGCATGCGCGGACCCAATTTGGCAAAACAACAATCACCGCCTAATTCCCAAGGTTTCAACTGGAAGAATTTCATTCTCAGATGCTTTAGTGCTAATCAGTAGACCGACTTTCCCGTATTGCTCTATTATCTGATGTCGTAGCGTTAACTCTTCTTTTTTTGTTTCACCGGCTAAATGTTGAAGGATCTGTTATGCTGTTTTGCCCTTTTTTTGTGGTATATCCTTAACTTATACGGATAACAAAGAATATTACATATTAGGTGAGATCGTAGAACCCATATTGTTTGCATATCTTCTACGTAAACGGTTATTTAAGACCATAACTTTTACTTTTCCACATTTGCTGTCCAAATGTGTATGTTTTCATTCGGGTTCCCTTTAAACTGGAATCCTAAATTAAACTGGATTTTTTACAAAATAACCGGAAACCACTCACTTACCCGTCTTAAATTAAATTTGACCGGTTATTTAAGACAAAAAGCATGTAGTTCACCATATTATCTGTCCAATTGTGTATTTCTCATACCCTTTTCCCGTTTACTTTCAATTTTAAAGCAAACTTGCTACTTTACGGAATATCCAGAAACCGCCTCTAATACCCATCATAAATTACAATTAGCCGGTTCTGCCAAATATAATGCACACTAACCGTCCAACTGTGTTATGCAAAAAAAAAATACGAGTATTTTAAAGGATGAATGCTTTATTTATGATAACAATACGAATCCATACATTTTTCCACCTACACTACTTTGGCTTTAAACACTTATTAGTCCCCACAACTGACTAGTTATCCGTCTAGCCAACATCATGTGTGTTATAAACCCAAAGCAACCACCATCTTTCAATACATCAACCCGTCGTATTAGCACCTTCTTTTTTTACACTCAGTATGTGTCCATATGGCCTCTTTGCAAGTAGCACGGTTATGTCCCATGGCCTTGCACCGGCTACAATACCTCCTACGAATTTTCTTCATTTGCAATTGTTAGTCATTCTGTAAGTACGATTTAATAAGTCAAAACCATAATCTACCTTTTTGGGAACGATCTTACCCGGACCTCGCCACGGGAAAAGAACCTCTTCTTCCTTGGCCTTCCCGGCGGCCGCCTGGTAGCTGGTGGGTTCAGACAAAGGGCAACTACTTTTTCCAGCTGATATGTATCATCTAGATCAAGAGGCGGTAGTATATGACTACCATAAGCCTCTTTAAGGTACTGTATCGTGTATACCTCATCCACTAGCTCCTCCACTCCAACTTTCGCACTCAAGACAGCAGCAATTGCATGTGAACATGGGATCTTTAGCTTCTGGAACTCGTAGCACGATCATGATCTCCCCGCCAGGCTAACCACGAATGAAGCACCTTGTAGATCCTGAACCTCATACTCGTATACATCAACCTTCCTCACGTTATACCCTCCACAAATCTCAAAGTTGGTTGAAAGCAAATCGAGAACCTTTGGCGCCAAGCCACCTTCAATATCCTTAACCGTTTCCCGCCGCGTCGTGAACCAGTTCATTAGTTTGGTTCTAATGAATTCCACCAACGCCACTACCGGAAACTCCCTCGCCTCCCGAAGCACAAAATTCCACGATTCAGCAAGGTTACTTGTCATGATGTTATAGCGATCGCCAGGAAAATGCGACCTGGTCCAGTGTTCGAGCCCTATGCCCAACAAGTAATTAGCACACTCTTCATCGATAGCCACAATCTCGGAAAATGTCGAACGAAACTCCCCCACTCTGAAAGACCGGGCTGCTTTCGAGACGAGGTATCCTAGTTGTTTCTCCTTGAAGATTGTACGGATGTTCCTCTTAAGGTGGATGATGCACGCGCAATGACCAGAATCTGGATACACATGTGAATAATTGAAAACATGTACAGTCAACCAACAATGCATTTTGTTATTTCTGCACTTATCCGTTCACAATAAAGAAAAACAGATAGTTCAACTACATATCCGGATAAAGGAAAATTTACAAGTTTACTTTGTTTATCCCCTTCATAATCGATGCATGTCTATCAGACACGAACACAACACCCTTATCATTAGGCACGACCGCCAACAGCTTTTCGAAAAACCACTCCCACGACTTGTCGTTCTCACCATCGACAACAACAAATGCTAGTGGATATATCTGGTAGTTCCCATCTTGCGCGGATGCGGTCAACAGACATCCCGCGTACTTCCCCCTAAAATGTGTTCCATCTATTACAACAACCTTGCGCATAAACCCAAAGCCTTTTACACATGCTCCTAAAGCCAGGAACATGTACTTGAAACGGTGGCCAACACCTTTGATGTACTACGTATCTAGATTAGCTACTGTACCCGGATTAGCATCAATAAGCCTCTGCAGATACGTTGCTAGACTTTTGTAGGAGGAACCGCTAGATCCTTTAGCTATATCAACCGCTGCTTCCTGCGAGCGCCAAGCCTTCCAGTAAAAAATGTTTACAGCATGATCCCCGCGCATCACCTGCCTGATATCCTTTGGTTGTGGACCAACCCCAGTTCCAGTGAACTGTTGCTTCAACATCTCTCCAATGACGCTTGATGTTGCTTGTTTTTGATATCCAGATCGTTCATCAACGCTACAACTGTGCGCCCCACCCATTTTTCACACTTCGTACATGTTTGACCCCTTAACCAGACCTGCATAAACATGCCATTTACAAGTTTCTCCACAACACTCCAGGGACATAACCGAAGGTGATGATCTTGCACAGCGATAGACGGACTTATTTGTGATGGCGTACAAGGCCATATGTTGCTTGAACTCATCCCTATCCTTGAAAACTTTCCCAACGTAAAGGTCCTTATCACTTGCCCCCACATATCATGCGCAAAATACACCTAGATGATCCAGAACAATTTTTTTTAAAAAGATAGTTATCCAAAATATATTACCGCGTCCATATCAAACATCCGTGCAAGTGAATAGCCAGATACATACAAGTAAAAAAAACTATATAGCAAATAGCTGTACCCTCCATGCTATTAGCCGTACGCACAAACATCTTAATACAAAAATCTCATTTATCTCATTACATTTCCACCTATTTGCACAAATGACCGTTTATGTAAGTATAACATCCACCCAAATTTCAAAATGGCACTTTACAAATTTATGCTCTCCAACAAACCATAACACTTATGTTTTTCGACCACTTTTCAATGGAATGCTGTCAACTGAAATATATTAGAACTTAAAATATTTTATAACATAAGATTTCCGTCTCATACAAGGCACAACAAATCAAAAAAGAAACATATTAATAGCTTGGTAAATACACTACATGTTAAAATTGGTCTTCCAAGCACCCGAGTAGCATAACAATAGTAGCCGTAAAACATTCTACTTAGCCATCACATATATAAAAATAAAGGGATACGATAGCGATAGTTCCCGAAATAGTAATTCGAAATAAAACAAAGAGAGATATTCTGTTTAAAACCCACCATCATCACCCCTCCCTTCAGTTGATGATACGCGCGTAGTGTTGGGCTCATGGCCACCGCCCTCTTTGCTCGATGAGACGACGCACCCTATTGTGAATGCTACCTTTGGCGGTGAAAAATCAACACCCTTTCCTTTACATGTTGCATCCGACGCATCTGATGGGTGCGGTGGTCCCGCGCCTTGGTCACAAGATCCCCCTCGCATTGCTTCACATGGTGTTCACTTAGAAGCTTAGTATTTTTTTCCAACGGTTATACAAATATTAAAAAATATTATTGTAAAATAATGTGGTATGCACTCATTACCCAAAAACGTCTCAATGGCATCAAGCAGCTCGTTCCCCGTTCCCAAAGCCGGCCATGTCCTCTCAGTCGTTGGTTCAGGTCCAATATTTCCAGTCGGTGCTTCAGCCACTCCCAAATCCGCACTTGAACCGATTGATGAACCTTCATTTTCACCTACACCATCTTCCACTTCGTTACATTCTTTCAAGCTAATGGTTCCGATAATAGGTGCTTCTTCCTCAGCGAAAGCCTCACCATTAACATTGCCCTCCCCGGCAACGACATTCTCATCTCCCATTAGATCCCCCCAAAACTCCATTGGAGTCTCTAATGTCCTCCTTGGGACAGACGCGTTGTCATCATGAGCAGCATCTGTAGGGGCAGTAAAAACCTCAGCCGCAGGGGTCTGACTAAGGTTTATCTTGGGGTGTGAGGGTGTCTGACCTGAAAAACATCAATAAGCTTAAGTAATTAGAGCCCTGAAAAAAATGTATTGCAATAGCCGTCTAAATCAAAAATTATATCACAACCATTATCAAAAACCGGATATTAATAACAAAAACAAGTTCATGAATAGAAAAAAACTGGTTATGATCATTGGTGCCACATGCAATCTTTCCATAAAGTTAAAAAAACATATCTAGTACATCTGCTAAAATGGTTGCCAATTTTATCACAACATTCATGAGAAAACCACTTGAATTATATATTTCTTTACAGTATCCACTTACACATTTAAAAATAAATTCAAGTACATGCATATGAAATCCGGTTAACATAAAAAATCAAAATACATCCGCCAAAATGGTTGCTAATTTTATAAAATAGACGTTTTTTCTTATATACCCGTATTAATGTATTGTACGTATAAAACAAAGCATGTTCGTTTGCGAAAATGGTTGTTAATGTACCTAAATAACCGTTTCTTATATAAAATAGCCGTATAATGTATATCTTAATCGTACACGTACGTTTCTAGCCGTCCACACACATGGGTAAACTATACCATATAAAACCTGCTTTACTTCACTTACATTACTATTTAAGCGCACAAAAATCCACTCAAGTAAATTCAAATCATACCACTTGGCTGAACAGCAGCGCTACTCTCCGGAGCTTGTTCCGCCTCAGCCATGTCATCGTCCTCATCATCTATTGCAATTATTTCTCTAGCTAGAGCCTCATAGCGTCGCTCGGTCTGTTGTTGCATGGCGTCGGCTAAGTCCATTTCTAGGTCAACACGGTGGAGCACCATCATGCCGTGCTCACTAAAGATATCCTCCAGCACGTCTAAGTTGAATTTCAACCGTCTCCTAACTACCAGCCTTGAAACCATTGTACGCTTACATACTTAGTCGATCACAAAAAAAAAACAGTAAGAGTAATACAAAAAAATAACAAGATCTTACTTTCATAGTCCCTCCGGTGAAACGCGTCCTGACTACCGTCAACGACATACCTCCTCTGCCCCACTTCGAAGTTATCTCTACGACTAAAATGGAACCTCGCAACCCTCTCAGCTCCGTATGTCACGACTACAATCAATTCGGTGAACCATTCCCTCACGCTCAGCATCACAGGTATATCAGTTGTCGTCGTGATGCTAATCGGCTGAGATCTTCTTCCAAGTGGACCAAGTATCCACGCTGGAAACTGGTAAGACAACATCACCAGTGTGCCCATCCCCAAGACTTATCTCATACGCACCGTATTCATTAGAGAATCATAAGTCTCGTCATCTCGGAACATCGCTCCAAACCCAAAGTCCGATGGATCTGGATGGAAATTTCATGCCTTTGTGCTATCTTTGTTCCACTCACCACACCAAAGACGGATAAGCTTCCCCATCTGAAATGAAACAGAAATTCGTCGGTTAAAACGGTTTAACAACAAAGATAGATTGAAGACGGCTATCAGAATCTGGATCATATAGACAACATTTAGTCTACAACCAATGAAAAATCGACATGCACTAACATTTAATAACTACGATATCATCATGCAAACAAACGGGAAGACAGGAAATCGGTGACATAGATGGGGGGGGTAATAAATCACCTTTTATATAACGGAAAACAAACGAGAGATTTTCTTGTCAGTAGAACATTAAAGATGGATGTAGCTTTGTAAGTGACAGTTTAGTTGAGTTTATGGTCCCCCATTCATTGCACCTCTTATATAGAAACAAACCGATACAGCAGAAGCCTATATGGCTAACATATAGTTGTTTTTGCATGCTGGCTGACATGCAAATTTACCGTGTGCCTATTGTGAACAGGTTGCAGTTTTTTATGTCTTTTTATTGGCCCTAATGGTCGGCTACATCTGATTAACAAAGATACACAGATATAAGCTTGTTGTATGTACACGTTTCACAATCATTACTTGCATGGTAGCATATTCCTCAAACCTTTCGGCTTCTTGCTCGCGTACACACGAAAGTAACACTTTTCATCATTCTTCTTTTCAGGCGCGTTCAACAAAACGAAGGGAATAGGGGTTTCGCCGTCTTTTCGTACGCTAAACAACTGGACCTCTCATTTGGGCCAGCACCTTATCCACCGTTGCAAATTATGGGGGGCTAAGTGAATTTCGGTGCAAATCGCTCTTATTTTTATGTATCCGATTATTTTTTATATGCAGTAATTGATACAAGTTCAGTGTGTATACAATATCATTTTTAACAATAACATACAATTAATGTCACCTTCTCGGTATTTCTTATTGGCCGCTCACATGATTTTATTAAACCGAAAGAGGAATACGTCAGGGCGATCCATTATCTCATTTTCTTTTCATTTTATGTGTCGAAGTTCTAGTTCATGTCCTCAATAGAGCTGAAGCACAAGGGAAATTACATGGCATAAAGCTAGCGGCTAGCAGTCCTTCTGGTCATCACCTACTATTTGCTGATGACAGTTTGTTGCTTTGTGAAGCCTATATTACGGATAGTGAAGAAATTTTGAAAGGATTGAAACTTTATGGAGATGCATCTGGCCAGATGATTAATCCTTCGAAATATTCCATCATCTTTGGGAAAAAAAATAACCAATGAGACCTAACAAGCTATAAAAAAGGGTTTTGGGTATAGAAAAAGAAGGTGGAGAAGGATCCTACCTTGGTCTTCCTGAATGTTTCCAAGGTTCAAAAAAAGACCTCTTGAATTTTATTAAGGAAAAACTTGAAGGCAGGTTGCAAGAGTGGTATTCTAAAACTTTATCGATGGGGGCCAAGGAGGTTTTAATAAAATAAGTCGCCTTAGCATTGCCAATATATGCAATGTCAGTTTTTAAGCTACCAAAAGGTCTGTGTGAAAAAATTACGAGTGCGATTATAGAATTTTGGTGGAGTAGTGGGGATAAAAAAAGAAAGATCCCATGGGTTGCTTGGGAAAAGCTATGTAAACCTAAGGAACAGGGTGGTCTTGGGCTTCATGACATTGGACGGTTCAATCAGGCGTTGCTAGGGAAACAAGCTTGGCGAATTCAGAGTAACCCTAACTCTCTGGTTGCTCGAATTCTTAAAGGTAAATATTTAAAAAATGGGAATTTTATCGAATGTGCAATGGGGACACGTCCGTCGTATGCTTGGAGGAGTATCATGCACGGTCGAGAATATTAAAAAAAGGGTTGTATCGACATATTGGCAATGGGGTTGATTCTAATGTTTGGGCGGAAAACTGGATTATTGACATTGGTCCTCGGCCTCCAATGTACCATGAGAATAATTCTATAAATTTAGCGCTAAAAGTTTCAGATTTATTCATTCCGGGCTCGAGCCAATGGGATGTTGGTTTGGTACAACGAAACTTTACATCAGAGGATGCTCAAAGAATATTACTTTTGAAACCATCTTTAATTCTTGAGGACTCGATCAGATGAGGCTTCACACCAATGGAAAATACTCGACACGAAGTGGGTATAAATTGTTAGAGGCTCTGGTAGGTTTTGATCACCCTCAACGACATTCTCTTCCCCCTGTTGAAAAACAGTTGTGGAAGGACCTGTGGAAGATTAAAGCCCCACCTAAAGTTAAACACTTTATGTGGCGTGTTTTATCTGGTGCGTTAGCGGTTAAGCAACGGTTGAATACTCGGGGTATTCCAATTGATCCTACTTGTTCGGTATGTGGTAATGGTATTTAGAGTATTTGCCATGTTCTTTTTACATGTCCTAAAACACGTATCACATGTGAGCTATCTAATTTTCCACTACCCTCAGAAGGTTTCTCTCGAAATTCAACTTTCTTAAATTTTGTGCACTTGATCAAGATTGCTAGGAGCTCACCTACGGATATACATATAAGAAAAATATTTCCATGGTTGTTTTGGGAAATTTGGAAAGCTAGGAATGCCTTTGTCTTTGAAAATAAGAGTCTTGAGTCTTCGTTTAGTGCTAAAAGAGCCTATGAAGAAGAATCCACATGGAATGACCAAATTATTAATAATGAATCAACACTTAAAG